>CAKALU010067137.1:46979-81687 GCA_916700995.1 Hozukius guyotensis | reverse complement strand
AAAGTCTGAAAAATATATTAAAAAAAAAGTCTGAAAAATATATTAAAAAAAAAGTCTTAAAAATATTCGACAAAAGTCTGTAAGATGTCTGAAAAAAAGTCTGAAAAATGTTATGTAAAAAAAGAAAATGTGAAAAATGTCCGGACACAAAAGTCTGAAAAATGTCACGAAAAGTCTGAAAAATATATTAAAAAAAAAAGTCTGAAAAATGTTATGTAAAAAAAAAGAAAGTCTGAAAAATGTCCGGACACAAAAGTCAGAAAAATGTCCAAAAAAAAGCCTGTAAGATGTCTGAAAAAAAGTTCGAAAAATGTTATGTAAAAAAAAAAAAGAGTGAAAAATGTCCGGACACAAAAATCTGAAAAATGTCAAGAAAAGTCTGAAAAATATATATAAGAAAAAAAAAGTCTTAAAAATATTCGAAAAAAAAAGTCTGAAAAATGTCCAGAAAAAAGTCTGTAAGATGTCTGAAAAAAAGTTCGAAAAATGTTATGTAATAAAAGAAAAGACTGAAAAATGTATATATAAAAAAAAAAAAGTCTGAAAAATATATAAAAAAAAAAAGTCTTAAAAATATTCGAGAAAAAAAAAGTCTGAAAAATGTCCAGAAAAAAGTCTGTAAGATGTCTGAAAACAAGTTCGAAAAATGTTATGTAACAAAAGAAAAGACTGAAAAATGTTATGTAAAAAAGAAATAGTCTTTAAAATATCCAGAAATAAAAATCTGAAAAATGTCCAAAAAAAACTCTGAAAAAGGTTATGTAAAAAAAATAAAAGGTCTGAAAAATGTCCAAAAAAAAGTCTGTAAGGTATCTGAAAAAAAGTTCGAAAAATGTTATGTAACAAAAAAAAAGTCTGAAAAATTTATATAAAAAAAAAAAAAAATGAAAAATGTCCGGACACAAAAGTCTAAAAAATGTCAAGAAAAGTCTGAAATATATATATATATATAAAAAAAGTCTGAAAAATGTCCAGACACAAAAGTCTGAAAAATGTCCGTACACAAAAGTCTGAAAAATATATTAAAAAAAAAGTCTGAAAAATATATTAAAAAAAAAGTCTTAAAAATATTCGACAAAAGTCTGTAAGATGTCTGAAAAAAAAGTTCGAAAAATGTTATGTAAAAAAAAAAAAGTCTGAAAAATGTCCGGACACAAAAGTCTGAAAAATGTCAAGAAAAGTCTGAAAAATATATATAAGAAAAAAAAAAGTCTTAAAAATATTCGAAAAAAAAAGTCTGAAAAATATTCGAAAAAAAAAAGTCTGAAAAATGTCCAGAAACAAAAGTCTGAAAAATGTCTGAAAAAACAATTCTGAAAAATGTCCAAAAAAAATTCTGTAAGGTGTCTGAAAAATGTCTGGAAAAAAAGTCAAAGAAATGTCGGAAAAAAGTCTTTTTGAATAAGTCTGAAAAATGTTTGAAAAAAAAGTTTGGAAAATGTCCGAAAAAAAGTCTGAAAAATATATAAAAAAAAAAAGTCTGAAAAATGTCCAAAAAAAAAAGTCTGAAAAATATATTAAAATAAAGTCTGAAAAATATATATTAAAAAAAGTCTGAAAAATGTCTGAAAAAAAGAAATCTGAAAAATAACCGGAAAAAAAGTCTGAAAAATGTCCGATAAAAATAATCTGAAAAATATCTAATTTCGACATGCTGTACCATGACTTTTTTGCTTTTTTTTAACATACTATAATATGACTTAACTTCAACATACCATACTATGACTTTTTTGCATTTTCTAGACATTTTTTTCTTTTTGTCATTTCACTCTTCGGTAATAGATGCTAAGAGCAACTGCTTTTGAAGTCAAGTGATGCAGTAGAAAGAGCCTGAAAGTCTGCATAAGGAGGAGGTTGAGGTGGATAGAGGAGTAAACAAACAGAGGACTTTCACCCAGGAGACGTGGCCATGAGAGCCTACTCTGGATGACGTATTGCTGGTCTGATGTATGATTGAAGACTGAATTTATATTGTCGTAATTAGCAAACCTGGTTGCGTTTTAACAACTGACGGTCTGAATAAAACATTACCAACTGTTCTTGTTTTGTATAAAAAAAGGATAAATAATAGTATTCAGATCTTTACTGCAGTAAAAGTGCTAATATCACCCCGTAAAAATACTGATATATAATATAAATGTAAAAATATAATAATGTTAGTGATAAGATTCCTGCATTTAAAAATTCTGTAAGTATAATCAGGAAAATGTAGAATAAAATGTCCCTTGACTGTTTTACTATTATATATTGTATCATTAGATTATTATTAATCATGCATTCATGTAAAAGCAGTATTTTACTGTCGTAGTTGGTTGAGGTGGAGCTCATATTGAACTATTTACTAATGATTACTTTCATTATGGGTTAATCTGCTGATTATTTTCACTATTAATCTATTGATTGTTTGGTTTGTAAAAATAGTGAAAATAGTAGTACAAATGCTGTCACAGTAGGAGTATTATGACCAAAAATGTATATCACAGTATTTCTGCGGTGACGGTATTATATCACGGCATTACATAATTAAAAGGGATACTCCACTCAAAACATGATTCTATCTCTTTTCTTTCTATTGGTAATGTAAGGGGACATATCTTAAGAAAAACAAACAGATTCTTTTTTTAAACAGTGTGTTTATTGGCTCCAAATTGAAAATGAGTTATAGGCCTACATGTGTTTTGGGAGGAGTAGCCTGCCCCATAATGTAAATGTAAATGTGATTCATTCAGAGTTAATAAAAGTCATGCTGTTGTTTTCAGTTGTGAGTAAACTGTAGCTGACTTTCGAGCAACCTGGATCTCAGCAATAAAGAATATTTGGAAATATTATATATATATATTTGTAATATCAAGCATTAACTACTGGAACTCCCTACTGGCAGGGCTCCCTGCATGCACATTCAAACCTCTGCAGATGATCCAGAGCGCGGCAGCACAACTGGTCTTCAACCAACCCAAAACAGCTCACGTCTCGCCGCTGTTTATATCCCTCCACTGAATCCCAGTTGCCGCTCGCATCAAATTTAAAACACTGTTGCTCGCTTACAAAACAGCAACAAAAAGCCTCCCAGCCACCTGAACTCCCTTATCCAGGTCTACACTCCCTCCCACCCACTACGCTCTGCCAATGAAAGGCGCCTGGTACTCCCATCACAATACAGCCCTAAGTTGCAAGCTAGACTCTTCTCCTCTGTAGTCCCCCTGTGGTGGAATGAGTTACCAAACTCAATTTGACCTGTAGAGTCTCTTTCCACCTTTAAGAAAAAGCTGAAGACGCAGCTCTTTCATGAACACCTCCGCACCTAATGACACTGATGCTGTTGATGATCTTGATGGTGATGATATTGAGAATGTTGTTGATGTTGATTAGGATATTCATGATGATGATGACATTGATGACGTTGTTGATGTTGTTAATGATGATGACAAAAAAAAAAAAATCTGCTTCTACACACCCTGTGCTTTGCCTCTGTGGACTGCCTGTCGGTCCCTGTGTCCGATCAGACTTGAAGCTGTTGTTGGGAATTACTCACATTGTTCCCTCCCATCTAGATCCTTGCTTGTGTTGTACAAACTCTCAGATGTACGTCGCCTTGGACAAAAGCGTCTGCCAAATTGAATTGTAGAATTGTAGGACCGTGAGCAGCATGGCTCGACTGCGGGCGGCTCATCTCGAGATTCGCCGCGTCGCCTATTTTTTCCGCGTGATGCGCACAGTTCTCAGCCAAAATAGGCCGTGAAAACGATCTGTTGAGGGCTGGCAGCTCCGCAGCAGCAATGCTGTCGGTGTGGACACCACAGACATAGGCTACGAGCAGCATCAGTTCAGCGGCTGCATCCGTGCTGCTCACCGGTCTGTGTGGCTGCTCTAACCTGTTAACATGGGCGCCGAATTGAAAAGCAAAAGGTTCCGCAACGAAACGGAACGGCGGTAGCCGCTATGTAACCATAGACCACCTGTGTGGGTGTGACGCAGTTTATCGGGTGTTTTATCTCCGTCGTGTGTGTGTGCTAAACCAAAACGTGTGTTTATCACGGTAATAACGGTATTGCAAAATCCATGTCGTGGCCAAACGTGACATTGAACTGCTGCAACAAAGGATTGACGACCTGGAGCAGTACTCTCGTGCTAATGACCATATCATCACTGGGCTGGAAACCAAACATCGCAGCTATGCCAGGGCTGCAGCCAGTGACAGACAGGGTGAGGACGCACTACCTGAGGAGCTGCACACTCTAGAGCACTCTCCCACGCAAGGATAATAAAACAAAACCCACGATTGTTGTCCAGCTTACTAATCGAAAGGATATGGTTGAAGTGTTGAGACAGTCCAAAGAATTAATTGGTACTGGGGTGTATGTCAATGAGCACTTGAAATGCTGAAATAGCAAGGAATGGCCGTGTCTTCAGAAAGCACAACAAAATTCAAGCAACATGGACAAGGAATGGAAAGGTTGTGGGGAGCATGCTTTGATACAGAGTCAGAATGTAGCCTGCAGCGGAAATTTCTGCACATTTTATTTTTAAACCACTTTTTCCCCTCACAATATGACTGAAGATTTTCATTTTCATGTTGAAGAAATCGATAGTAATAATCTTTCTGATAATTAAAACTTCTTGTTTGAGAACGTTGTAACAAGAAAAAATGTGAGGAGTTAAATCTAAGTTTTCTAAAATTGACTGAACATAAATCATTTAGTTTTGAAAATAACATTGATCCCGAGGCACATTTTTATGATTATAAATCAAATTGTGAATATTTTTCTGAGACTCAGTTTAATAACCTCAATTTCGAGGGGTCTTCAATCATACATTTTAATAGCTGAAGCAGAAGTTTAATTTATAACTAAAGCTGTCAGATAAATGTAGTGTATAAGTATAAAGTAGCATGAAAAAAAGACTAAAAGAAGTAAAGTGCAAGTACCTCAGATGTGTACTTGAGTTCAACCATGGAAACGTTCCTCCGTCCTGCTTCTGTTCTGACAGCAGATGGAAGTGTTGAGCTTCACTGAGGCACAAAAACTCTTTTCTGCTGAATAATTTGTCAACGCTGCTGTTTGTTTGGGTGTACCTCCCCTCTCCTCTCTCTGTCTGTGTGTACATGTATGTATTTACGTGTGCATGTATATATGTGTAAATGTGTGTATATGTGTGTGTGCCTGCAGATGTAGCATGCATGTATAGCTGTGTGTTCGTGTGTGAGAGCAGTCCAATCAACAAATGTCTGTCCAAGGACGGTTCTGGCCCCCCCCCAACCCTCCTGCTGTTGATGTTGCTGTACAACACACATTAGACATCACAGTGGTTTTAAGATAAAAAATTAAAATTTTTATTCGTAAATAACTGTATTTATTATAATATAAATAAACAATTGGTCCCTGATATTGTTGGCTTAAAAGGGTTCAGTCAGTTTCACTACAATTTACACTTTTATTAACAAATAAGTGCGGCCGGGCAGATGACAAAGTGTGAGAAAGAGAGTTAAAGGGATGAAAAAGTTTTTTTTTTCTTTCTTTTTTTGTTTGTTCATTAGTTAATTAAATGCAGAAAATGAAGAAGGGCGTCCACCACCATTTTTTCTCAAGGGCGACCAGCGTCCCCCCCCCCCCAAATGGTGGTGCCCTAGGCTACCGCCTATATGGCCTATGCCTTAAGCCGGCCCTGTATCCGTCATCTGATGATCCTCATCAGGAAGGTTTTCATCTCATGTGTCTTTTGTCTGTATGTGTGTGTGTGTCTCACTGAGTTTTGTTATTTTTCACTTTTGCATTCCTTCCTCTGCCGAGCACCTTAAAATGACATATTGACAGCTCATTTTATTCTGTTCTGAAGAGGACACACACACACACACTCTACAACTGGATTAAGTGTGTGTGTGAGAATTTGAGTTTGTGAGAGACAGGTTGTGAATTTTGATTATGTTTGCCAAGGCCATGATGTAATGAGCGCACACACACAAACACACATTTCCCTGCAGCTGGAGGATGATTGGTCGGCTCTTTGAGCTCTGATTTGCTGGTCGTGCTGCAGAGTTTACCATACCAAGGTCACGCCAGCAGCTGATTCACTGTGTGTGTGTGTGTGTGTACAGCGGTGGTTCTAGAAGATCTTACATGAAGCAGAAAGAAGTTTTGACAGTGGTGGAAGAAGTACTCGGATCATTTAATGAACTTAAAGTACCAATACAACAATGTAAAAAGTTCTGTGTCCAAAAGAAGTATTATCAGATAAATGTACTTGAAGTATCAAAATAAAAGTAGATGGATCTTACATGTTTTAATCTTAATTTCTGTACAATAAGAATCTGAGACTTTTGTATTCACACTGAATGTAAACACTGAACCCCCAGACGGGTTTGTCCACTGACAGTTCCAACAAAAGTTTATTCAAACAAGAAGACCACGTCCTCAAAACTGTTGACAAAAAGAGAGAAAAGCAGCGTTACTCTGTGAGATTCTACCATGAACAGAAAGTAAGAAGAAAAGTAAAGTATGGAAGATGTGTTTTTTTCTGCAGTGAAGTTTAGTTTTATATCTCTGACAGTTTTACATGTAAATTACTACTGCAGTAATATTAAAACAAGCAGTTTATATAATTCACATGTTGGGAAATCTGATCTCAGAACAGCTCAAACTGCAGACAGCCGACCAAGTGTTGTGTTGTCGCTGTGAACACCACAGACATACAAGCAGCAGCAGTTCTTACAGATAAGAAAATGTACACATTATTACAAAATAAGTGTAAATAATAACAAATACATTTTTTGAGACTTTGCAAAATTCATTAATCCTTATTTCATTTAATACACACACTCATGTTAAATGCAAATAAGCAAGTGCCCACTGCTGCCATAGCTTTTGCCTTAACACAAAGGTAATATGTATATTATATATCTTATTTAATTACCATTTTTAATTATTTATTTAAACACAAAGTATTCTATAATTAAGTTTGAGGTAATATTAAATCACGCAGTGATTTTAAACATTTCCCACAAGCCCCATGTAAGCTATAAAAGCCTATAATCACCTACTACTACTATTCATAACTTTATAATGAACTTCTCACCACATTTGTGAATGATTGTGAACCCGGATATACCCGCATTTAACAAACAATCAATACATTTTTAAGCCCTCGATCGTCACAGTTCACCGTGTTATCTACCGGACATGCAAATGGACTTAAAACAAACAATCTGCAGAATTAAACAAGTGATCTTCTACAAACAGAGTCAAACTATCACCGCAAACAAACCCGGTGCATAACAGCGCTGAACAAACAGCAGCAGTGATCTCCACCAGGTAAACAGTCTCTCAGTCTGTGATCCAGTAAAGTTCAACTTCTTACCGGCTGCCTCTCTAACTTTATAGATGTCCGGTTTGCACACAGTCTCTTTACCGCAGATTTCAGCTCGTTAGCGTGGTGCGTCTTCTTCTTCTTCTTCTTCTTCTTCTTCTTTAAGGTTTATTGGCGGTTGGCAAACCAGCTTATAGGTGCATTACGCCACCAACTGGTCTGGAATGTGGACCATTCTAGCTAATAATTACTATATCCCAAAAAATAAATAAAAGAAAAAGAAAAAAGAAAAGAAAAAGAAAACAAACAACCTCATATTTTTCCAATCATATTAATTTGTCTAAGATACTGAAATAATAGAATAGAATAGAATAGAAAGCTTTATTGTCATTGTATTAAATACAACAAGATTCACAGTTGCCACTTCTGGTCAGTGCTTTAAAAACAAATACTTGACAAGACGAGGCAGATATAAACATAAAACATATAACAGGTAAAACACACACAGTTATAAAGTAAATAAAATAGGTAAAGTAGATGTAATGAATAAATATAAACAGAAGTGTTACACTAGAAGTATAAAATATAAAAATAGATGTAATGTAAACAGAGGTAATTGCACTTGTAAAATAGGTAGGGTAGATGTAATAAATAAAATGTAAACAAAGTTGCACTTGAGGTGTATATTGCATCAAGGATATATTGCACAGATAAATGTATTCACATTCAGTGTATTGATATTGCAGAGATTTATTTTTTGTTCAGTGTCCGTATGGCCCAGGGAAAGAAACTGTTTGCGAGTCTGGAGTAAATAATGTTCTATAACACTCATTTAGTGAGTTCTTTTGTAGAATATCTATTAAATCAAAGTGTACTTTAATCTCTTTGAGGCCTTGACTCAAATGCCTTCTTTCTTCCTCATATCTCTCACAATGCTATATGACATGCTCCACCTTTTCCTCTTGTCTACAATAATAACATTTACCTGTGTCATGTTTACCTATTTTAAATAGTCTGCTGTTTAGTCCAGTATGTCCAAATCTAGCACGGTGCTAACTTCTCCAGACCCCTTTTCACTGTGACACTGAGAGTGTTGCTTTTCTAATGTTCCGGGCGAAATTAGGTTGATTATAGTTCCATCCGGTTCACTTCCTGAGCACTCCGTTGGTTTTGCTAGTGGACCTATTAATTTACAAATCACTTTCTGATTTATTTATTTTCTATTTATATTATTTTCTTAATTTCTATTTATTAATATTAATAAAGCTTAAAGGGACTGTTTGTAAGAATCAGAAATAGGTTGTAACAGCGACACCTGTGGCCGTTAAGTCACGAAAGTCAGCGTCGGGCTCGCGCTTGCACTCGCTCTACATAGACATGAACGAGCATCGCTCAAAACAGTGAGGCGACACACGTCAGCTAAAACCACAATATCACTCTATATTTCAGCTGCTTGGCAGTAATGTTAGCTGACCAGACGAAGGTCTGTCCATGAATCACTGCTGATCCTAGTGTTAGCTTGGTCGTGGCCGAACGTGACACCGGTGACGGTGATGAAACTGGTATACCGCCCAGTTACCCAGAACCCAAAGTCACACCTTCACTATGTTTGTTTTGTCCAACCAACAGTCCAAACCTCAACATTATTACTAATACATTAACATTATTAACATTATCCAAAGGAAAAGCAGCACATTTTCACACTTGTGAAAATGGAACCCTGAAAAAATGGCTTCAACCATTAAAATTGTTGGTAATTAATTTTCTGTCAATCGACTAATTGATTAATGGACTAATGGTTTCAGCTGTACGTGCATGAACTGTTGGGGAGTTTAATTTATAACTAAAGCCGTCAGATAAATGTAGTATATAAGTATGAAGTAGCATGAAAAAAAGACTCAAGTAAAGTACAAGTACCTCAGATGTGTACTTGAGTTCAACCATGGAAATGTTCCTCCGTCCTGCTTCTGTTCTGACAGCAGATGGAAGTGTTGAGCTTCACACTGAAAGCTGAACCCCTGGACGGGTTTGTCCATTGACAATTCCAGTAAAGTTTATTCAAACAAGAAGACCACGTCCTCAAAACTGTTGACAAAAAGAGAGAAAAGCAGCGTTACTTTGTGAGATTCTACCATTAACAGAAAATAAGAGGAAAAGTATGGAAGATGTGTTTGTTCTACAGTGAAGTTTAGTTTTATATTGCTGACAGTTTTACATGTAAAATACTACTGCAGTAATATTAAAACAAGCAGTTTATATCATCCACATGTTGGGAAATCTGATCTCAGAACAGCTCGAACTGCAGACAGCTGATCAAAATTTTAGAGCTGCCAGAAATCCAACCAACAGATTGTTGATCGATCAGGTGATTAATGAGGCGTCAAAGTGCACGTCAAATAACAACCTGAAGAAAATCTATATCAGCTCCACGTCTTCTGTCTCATAGCTTAGCTGCTCAATCTGATCAAACATAACATTAACATTATGTTTGTCTGTATCTGAAGCAGTGACTCTCGTCATCATGGTTACAACAATAACCAGTTTCTAAGTCACCAGTATCTGGAGGTGCTGAATCTTTTTTGATCAAGTTAAGCTTCCACTTCCCGTTGAAGCTGCTCGTCATATATCAATATAAGATCACGCCTGTTGAAATCTTGGAGGAGCTCAAGTATTCTCTATGTAGGAAATGAATGGGACTGTCAGATGAGATGTTTCCACTTTATGTTTCATGACTATTTAAAGAGTCAGATTATAAACTCAGTGCTCTCCTCTAGGGGTGGGAAAAAAAATCGATTCACCTATGCATCGCAATTTTTTTTTTTAACGATTTTGAATTTGATTTTTTAATGCCAGAATCGATATATTTGCTCCCTTTGAGTCTATGCAAGGCTGCACGGTGGTGCAATGGTTAGCACTGTCGCCTCACAGAGAGGGTTGAAGGGTTCAAATCTGTCTTGGAGCCCTTCTGTGTGGAGTTTGTTTTCATGTTCTCCCTATGTTAGCGTGGGTTTTCTCCGGGTTCTCCGGCTTCCATCCACAGTCCAAAGACAAGACATTTTTAGTGTATTAATTTAGTTAATTTCCAAAGTAAAAGTCCCTAGAAGTGTATGATTCAACTTTTTCCCATGGTCTAGTGTTAAAAAAGTTAACAAAAATCGCAATAAATCGCAATATTGAATCACTATACTTGTAGAATCGCAATACTTAGCGGCGGCCGACTGTTCCGTCGCCTCATGACGCCTTTGTCTTGGCCGACAAGTTGCACTTGAACACACCATACGTACATGAAACAAAGCGGTGTCTGCCGACCATTTTCACACCACTCTCACTTACCACTTAGCTTCATGTCGTTGTGAAAATATCCGTGCATTGGAATGATCAAATGATATGAAGATGAGAAATGAGAAGAGCCTTCTGTGTTTGTCTTCTTGACTTTACTCATTGGCTTGCTTTCCTCACTTCCGTTTCTCTCCTTGTGCACTGATTCGCTTAAGCTGAACAGCCAATCAGAGTGACACGGGCAGACTACAGCTGACGGTGCGGGACACAACGCAAAAACTGTCTGACGGCCGACCGTCAGCTTGGTGTGTCAGGGCCTTTAATGTCCCTTCAGTCATCGACTTGACACAAAGACACATTGATTTCCCAGAAGCTCCTTAATGAAACAATCAATAGTCCTCATTAATGATGTGTACAGTGAGCTTCAGCTGGTGTCTCACACTGGAGGAGGGGGTAGACATTTTGGAGAGTGAAGAAGACTAACGGTGTGATGAAGAAAGTGAGGAGACAACATCTCTCTGTGGTCATTTCTAGCAGTTGGTTTCTGTGTATTCTGTGTGCAAAGTGAGGGAGAAGCGCACACACAACACTAACTCCAAGAGAGGTTCAATCTGTAACATATGCAGAGCATACCTCAGGGATAACCTGGTATTCATCAACCTTGCAGCTCAAATCAATCATGTTGATTGACAGACTGACCAGCGGTCTACCTGTCAATACAGCAGCCCGCTGTGGGCTCTGCTCTTCTGTAAATAGAGGTGAAAATGAAGTCTTTTTATTATTCAGAGATATTGCGTCAGTGATTTAAGATGGTACAGAGGGATTCGCTAACAGCCACGGGACCTTAAATCGATCAGAAGGCACCTTGAATCCCATTAAAGCCTTGTGTGTGTGCTGTGGGTACGGTGACCCGGTTTCAAGCTGACGTGTCCCAAGTCCCGACAAATATCTGTAAAACACTCAAATTGTCCAGGTTTTCACCACAATAAAAATAATTACAATATTATACTTAAATAAACGTTTATCATGTTGCACTCATTAATTAATTTGTGCACACGAGATAAGTGTATATATAGAGATCCAGCACAGCGCAACGCTGCAGTCTCTATAGAGTGATGATGCGCGCTGTCAAGCCACAATTAAGCACGGAAACAACAGATCCGCTGTTTACATTTTGTGCAAAAAAATATGCTCAAAAATTGCAGGTCAACCCCTTGAGAAACTCAATGAATCAGCCTACAATAATAACATACTAAGGCTGGCAAACAACATCGCCTCTGACCCATAACTACAGTATGTCCTGAACAGTGAATACAAATATAGATACAGGGTTCCACAATTTAATAAGGTTAGACTGAAGCACTCTTGTGCACCAGTCAATCCTAAAATTTAATATGGAGCCTAGGGTCTTGAATATATTGTCTGCGGTGATTGTAATGGTATTTTAAATGTATGTTTGCTTGTTTCCTCTCTTCATTTTTTTGTCCGTTGCAATGGAGCTGCTGAGAAGCAAGAACATTTCAGACTTGATCTGACAATAAAATAAAATCAATTTCAAAATGTCCACCTATACGCTGTCATGACTTTATGGTGATGAGTTTTCGACCTCTCTGCCGCTATGTTTGCCTCCGTTATCCTCTCTCTCTCTTTATCTTTGTTTTTAAAATGTGTTAAAATGTCATTTGTTCTTCTCTGTCATTATGTCACCTCCTCTTCAAAGTGCAAATCAATCCACGCTGCATTACAATTTGCATCTCTCTCGATTTTCTACTTAACACACTGCAATGGAGAATCTCGCTGTAACATCAAAGTGGATTCTGTCAGTCAAATCACTGAAGATAATGAACTGAATCATCCTCAGAAAGCAGTGAGCCATCAGTCAGACTGTGATACATGGCAATTTCAAATCTCCCATAATAAATCACATCCCTTAAATCAGAAAAACACATACTTCTATTACCTATTTCTGATTCAGTGAGATCTGAAAACACTGCAGAGGAGGTTGATTGCAGTGAAGATTGAGTGGACCTCCTGGGAAGGCTCAATCGCTGCGATTATTTTCATATTGACATGAATAATGTGTGTGTGCGTGCGCGTGTGTGTATGTGTGTGCGCGCGTGTGTGTGGCAGTCTTATGTATTAGCAGGATATTTGTTTTGTTATCACTACTATTCAACAATGTTGGACAATGACAACATCAGTAAAAAGTGTATTTAGTCTAAAAGAGAAACCCACTGTAAGTACAGTTTGTGTATTTGTTTCCCATAAATACACTGAAAACATGAAAACTATTGTAACTATGTAAACAGCCATGTTTGACACCCGGTGGTGGTTCTAGCCCATTGAAACCACCGGGGCCAGACTGGGAAACCAACTGTGATTTTAGAGTGAGGGAAAAAGGTCAGACAAAGATACAGTGTGAGGTCAAAGGGGCAGGTGCATGCAGGTGTTGTAACAATGACAGGAAGTTAGTTATTGTTGTTTGAACCACTTGGATCTGCAGTAGAGACACACAGATCATGGAGCTGATTAATGCCGGGCACACACTACACGAAAATCAAGCCGATTTTGGAACCAATTCCCCCCTCTCGACAATCATCAGCAAAACCCAGTATTTTTTCCCAGATATTCCTGTGGTGTGAGATATGTTAAGAGTGTTTTTTACATCCCCTGATCGGCTCGGAAGTCCATCCTGGCCGCACCTATTTCAAATCATGAATATTAAACGTTCAATATTTACAATCAAATATCCTGTTGTGTGTGGGGGAACCCCGAGGACAGCCGATGACACCGTCACGTGGGAAAGAACGATAGCTAATTGGGAACCAACTTCTAACTTACATTTATGTCCATCGCTCACTTTTTGCTCCTCTGGGAAGCAAAATAAGTGAATAGTTATGCTAGTATACATAATTATAATAGTTGTATTGTTCAACACAGACCATTTTGGTAGAGACACTAAAATTATGACAATAGAATAGAAATAATTTAGTTTTACTTTTGTACGGCACTTTGTAGACGGATGTTTTACTGGCGTCTGGTAGTTGCTTTCAGTCCAAAATGGCGGAAGCGTAGTTCTGCTGCTGGGTGCTGATCAATTGACTTTCACTTCTTAGAAAAATATATTCTGTGGCGTATCTTATTACACATTCCCCCTAACAAAAGCCTTAACGTTTTCCCCCCCACCCCTCTCTTCTCATGTTAAACATGATATCAGGAGATTCAGATTGCCTGAACACTTTTAGTAGAAGCTAAAAACAGATACAAAAAAAATCAGAGATAGAGTTATTATGTTCACAGAAGTTCAGCATGACTACATGCAGCTGACAGGATCTCCTCATTCATCTTTAATGCTGACCTTAGCCTTGATGTAAGGGGAAAGATAATTGCACCGAAACATGTTCCTACTTTTAGTTCCTCTAACCTTCACAACTCGCTTTATTCCTGCCTGAATAAAAATTCCTTCATGTGAAACATGAAGGAAACATGTGTAATTTTAACCGTAATAACACAACTTTTTACCACGGTTTTGCACTCTGTGACTCACGTTACCGCAGCTTCACAAGTATGTTGGAGAACTACAGTGGCCTTTAGGTACATAGTATGTTTTAGTCAAACTGTGAATAAACTGAGATCATCTGTTATTCAGATTAAGAAAATGTATGGAATGAATGATGTGAACTTAATAAGTGATGTTTTATGTTGAATATTGTGTCATTGGTGTGCACAGGTGTCTTCAAAGGTTGTTGGAAGCAGACTTTGAGAAGGAGGCAGGTAATATAAAATATTTCGAACTCCTGTTCATCATGACAACAATGTGTATTGCTCTATATTTATATTTTGTGTTGGACGTGTGCAGTGATGTGGGTGTGAGACTCACTCATTAACTCATGAAACATTAGTCGTACTGAGTCCCAGACATTTAATTGTCAATCAGCCGCTTCAGATGGAGTTGGTTACCTGCTGTGTTTGTTCACAAGGTTAGAAGCCTAAATGACTCCGTATTGATCGCAGCCTGGCAGCAATTCTCATCCACATTATCAGTCTGTGAGCGACAGGCTGCTGCTGAATCCTCTGAGAGGGTCACAGATAACCGATCCCGAATCCACTTTAAGATAAATGCCAACATGTTGTGATTGATTCTGTTTTCAATTTCACACAGTGGGTTGATATTGAGGATACGCCTCTTGATTGGTTCCACTAATACCATTGTGATATCATAAGGGTCTGTCATAGAGTCCTCCAGGGATGACATATTTTTGTAGGCCAATCAGGAAGTTAGCATCGCCCTGGTTCCCTCGACAAAAAGCCAGTGGGATTTTTCCATTAAGATCTTTTGCAAACACACGTTTATGATTTTTTTTCAGCAAGATAATCCTCACAAATGAACACCACTTTTATGATTTTTGAAGTGTGAATGCAATTGCTAGAAGTGAAAAGCTAACGTTAGGCTATTGACGAACTACATTACGCTCACATGAACGCAAGTATACACAACAAGGCTGTAAAGGCGGACGAGTCAGCGAGATGACGTTTAGTAGTCTAATTTAGCCACTTGTTAGCAACAGCCTTTTTTGAGACACATAAAGGTTTCAAAAGGTAAGGAAAAGGCTTTATTTCTCTGTAGGGTCCTTTATGTTGTTAGACCCTCCTAATAACAGTCTGAGCCTGTCGATGGCAAATTCAAGCACTTTTCACTTGCCTAAATCTAAATATGGACGTTTGCGTGGTGTACAAATGAGACGCAAAAAGTATCATACAAATGACACACGAAAATGCTAAAATGCATACTAATGACACGTGGAATGTCCGTGTAATGTCGTGGTATTTATACGCCTTCTTGTGAGACCGAGTTTGAACACCAGTCTTCTGGGTGAAAGTTGACCTATCCACCTTCCCTCCGGCCCATCATAAGTAGTCTTTCTGGATTTGTCGCTTGTTATTCTATGTCACTAGCTCTGCAGCTTAGCATACTCACGTGGATGGGTTTACATTGCAGTCAGTACAGACTAAATGGCGTGAAATAACACGCCAAAAGCATGAACGGCATTGTTATTGCACGCAAAATGACTTAAGAAATTGGTGTGTTGTTTATACACCATATGGTGTGACCAGGCTGTCCTCAAAGGTCAATTTTAGGTCCTCTTTAAATCTCTTACATGCTGCCACTGGGCAACATATTTCAATAAGACTAAGGGCCCTTTCTTACACCTGGTGCAAAGCGGCACACAGCGCAGCGCAACTGTCATTGCTAGATTCAGACCGACGCAGTTGTCATTTTTACGCCCAGCGCCCACTTGCGCCCATCTGTGCGCCTATGGGCGTGTTGGTCTTTAAATGAGGTGTGGTCAGGTGCTTTGTGGCACATTGTTATCTTGAGGCAGAAGAAAGCGATTGCACCATTGATCAACAAAGACCTGGTCGTGTCTAGAAGGGAGCCCGCAAACAGCAAAATCTGATCTGAGATTTGCAAAAACTCTCACTGGACTCACTGACCAACGACCTGTCCTAACGTTAACCGTTCAAGGTCAATGCTTAACCTTAATCTCGCGAGACTTTCCTCAGTTTGCGGGCTCCCTTCCAGCCACTACCCAAAAACCTGGTCTAAAGTTTGGCGCAGTATTTTCCTGATATTTAAAGGGCGCAGGACTTCAAGCGCACCTGGCTTTTAAAGGGAATGGGAGATGACACTCTGATTGGTTTGATTCCTATTACGCCCAAAACACACTTATGATTAATGAAGAAACTAAATACAACCCCTTTGCCCCTTCCGCCTTACATTGCGCCCAGATTATAAGCCGCATAAGTAGCAGAAGTGGAGTCCTAAATGCATTTGCGCCATGCATTTTAGACCATGCGCTATAGATGGTTTAAATAGGGCCCTAAGAGTCTACAGTCATGCTAGCAGATCTAATTAAAAAAAAAGTGTATCTCTTCCGACCGCCTGGTTGTATTGATTACTGAGTCAACAAAAATGGAATCTGCATTTTCACACAAACACACACACACACACACACACAGACACTTAGCTACCAGAGGAAAAAGGGAAACTTAAATACCGTATAACGGAGAGTCAAATCATCCAGGGACAGCGATGTGTGTGTGCCTCGAGAGTTCTTGTATGTGCTTCAGTAAAAGTGTGTCTTTGCTTGTGTGTGTGTGTGTGGGTGTGTGTGTGTGTGTGTGTTTGGGGAGTGTGAGGCAGAGAAAGGTCTGACGGTGCAGATAAGTTTGGGTCTCTGTCTCGTTCTGCAGACGTTGTATCTGTTTCTTGGATCACCTCTGAGGCAGCTCATTGATCCGCTGCAGAAAAAGACCAGCAGAGTTTCTTTACCTCGCTGTCCCGTAACTGACAGGACGTTATCCCATTACAGGCTCCTTCAGCCGAAATACAAATCCTTTAGTTCATCGGGTTCATTATTTGGAGTTTGGACTATAATGTCTGCGCACAGTTGCACATGTCACCTTAGTAGTTTAACCATGATTAATACAAGGCTTAATGAGTCCAAACACAAGACTTTCAACCAGGAGATCGGTGTTCGTGCCCCGTGTGAAACTAAAAACTTGGATTTGACGAGTTCGGAGTGAGAATGTGTTGGTTGCCTCAGATGGGTTTACACTGTAGTTAATGGAACACCCGGTGTGCCGCATACCGGTGCTAAAGGTGCTTGTGCAGCGATATTTGACACCATGGAAATGAGAATGGTCTTACTGTTCAGGTGTTAAAACTGACTCTATACATGGATTCATTTTTTAGCATCAAATCACAATTTTATTTTTTCAATTTAATTGAGTTGGCTAATCCCTGGTTGTGAATCACTGCTCTACAATAAAGTAGGGAGGTAGAAGTCATTAAAAGTGTGCTGCAGACTACTCTTGGTACTACCCATTGCTATTTGCTGTTGTGGGGAAGAAACAAGAAGGCAGGGGGTGTCTACAGGCTCTACAGACTATAGCAAAATAAGGAAAGTTATGTCATTGCCATCTGGCTGTACGATGCTTCCTGACACAACAGTGTCAGACAGCAAGCAGGGAGGTGGTGTCTGGTCTCTATAATCTGTTTCTCCGTGCTCGCCTGCGGTGAGCTGCTGTAGACATCTGCTCTGCTGCACAGTGTTGACCTCTAAACCTGCTTATTCCTCTACTTATCTCTGTAGATCTGTCGACAAGTTGTATATTTGCATACACGTCATGCATCCGTGTTTAATATTGTATAATATTTTCCTCACCTCCATCCTTACATTTAATAATGAGATGCACATACAGTATGTTGGCAATTTCTGTACATATTTCACCTCCATCTGTGCATCATAATAACTTACAATGATTATTTACACATGCTGTGTGTCAGCCCAGTCGCACAGCAGTTCGTGAAATAGTCACGAAATTGAATGTATTGATTTGTGTATATAGACACGAATTACACATTTTTTTGTGATGGTCAGGACAAAATAAATTTGTATGTAATACACGTAATTGTGAACCGGGAAGTATAAAGAGTACGAAGGAGGTCGGGGTGGATGGAAGGGTCGGACTTTTGCCCAGGAGGCCGGCGTTCGTGTCCCGTGGGAAACCACAAGTCAAAGTTGATTTATTTGTCAAGTAACTTCCGTACTTAAGTTGCGCCACTTCCAGTGTTATTAGAACTCAAACCGCAATCTTTTCCTAAACCTAACTGAGTAGTTTTATTTTGAAGACTACAGTGGAAACTGACACGTGCATCCTTCGTACATTCGTAGGAAAACGCACGAAAAATACATTGTTGAAAGTCGCGCTGAGTATCAAGAAGAAAGGGAAATTCGTGTCTATGTACATGAATCAAATAGATTACATTTCGTGACTATTTCACAAACTGCTGTGAGACTGTGTTGTGTATGTTATTAACTGTTTTTCTCTTTGTATGATGAAAGCACACAAAACTATCACAAAAAATGCCAACAAAATAAATAAAACGGTTGCTCACTTTGTGCTGATGAGAGTCTGTGAGGATGAGTTGCAACATTTCAGAGTGTGGAATTAAAAAACAATCCAATACACAAGCAAAAGTTTGTTCCAGCAATTCCAGCCTCTAAAATAAACCAACCACTTTAGTTCAGTTTGCTCAACAGAAAAACAACAACAACTCAAAATGCCACTCTGGGATTTACCACCAACCCAACCACCAAAAATCAAGGAAATGGCACAAAATAAAACCAGGAAACAACTCAGGGTAATAAATTTGCAACTATTTACAAGTGAGTGTAATGAGTCACAGCAGCATGAAACAGTCAGACAGACGGTCGCTGTCTGCAGTAACCTGCTGAAGGTTTGACGTGCCGGCTGTGGAGGATTAATCCAGAACACAACCTCCACAAACGGACTTCAGCCTCACACCTGCAGACTGAACAAGACATTCACTGCAAACTATACAACACACCATGAGTCTCCTCCACCGTAGGTCACCCTATTGAGTCTCCATGATATCGACTGTGGGAGATGGATCCAAACAGGTAGCGGGGCAATTTTTGTGCTGATAACTGAAGGCCTGCTTTATGGAGTTATCAAAGTTTTCATCGTCTGATTGGATGCAGCATTGATTTCAGAGGTGGGCTTTCCCCACACAGTTTTGGGCAAGTTACTAGGCCATATAGGCGGTCGCCAAGGGCGCCACCTTCTGGGGGGCAGTGGTCGCCCTCTAAAAAAACAAAAACAAAACGCCAGTGGTCACCCTTCCTCATTTTCTGCATTGAGGTAACAAATGAACAAATAAAGAATGAAAGAAATACACTTTTCGCTCCTGTAACTCTCGTTGTAGTGAACCTGGCTAAACACTTTTAAGCCAACAATATCAGGGAGAAATTGTTTATTTATATCATCATCATCTGAATATTATAATAAATACAGTTACAGTGTAAAACGCTTATAGTGTCCTATAAAAGCCTATCCACCTTATTCCTAGCCCCGATGATGCCTTGCGTGAATTATGGGCGCAACTCCCGGCGCGTCCTGTCACTGAACTGGAACCGGCGTTTTCCATGGTAACAGTATGCTACTTCTCTCCTAGAGCGATTGCATTAATAAATCAAGTAAAACATGTGGGAACACCATCTATTATAGCTCAAATGGAATGTGATCATACCTCTGCCTTCTACTATCGAGGGATGGGAGGACAAGTTGAAGAAGTGGCCTCAGATAACCTACACTAGCATATTTAGCTTCTTTATTGACTCCGTTGCTACAGACGGTGAAGCGATGAACAATCTTCTGGATTACTTGTCTGTAGGTCGGCGATGGAAACTGTACCGTTGGTGACAAGTGCAATCTCTTTTTGTTTTGGGTGCATGTTCCACACACTGTTGTTGAAGCCACAAATGTAGCTTTGTCTGGTTGTTAGTACAGCAGCAAACAGCGCAACAAGTTCCAGAGCTCCTTAAGGACATTTTAGAAAATGCAAATTTAATGTTAGTTAAATATCTGTTAAAAATAAAGCAGGATTTGCCATTCAGATTTGGCTCCCCTTCCTTTTTCACATGCAGGCCCATTAGAATATATCGCCCACAGCTTGACAATTACTTTTGCAAAGGTGCTCCATATTGTTCTCAAATGCCAATCAGAGCAGACTGGACTTTTTCGGGAGGGTGTCTTAAAGAGACAGGAGCGTTTCAGACAGAGGGTGAATACAGGTATATTCAGACAGACAGTATGAGAAAAATAGTGTTTTTTGAACATTAAAGTATGTAAACATGTTCTAGTAGAAACTTAAAATACAAGTATGAACCTGGAAATGAGCATGATATTTCCTCTTAAAAAAAATCTAAGAGACCTGTATCCAATTTTTTTGTTTATAAAATATATCAGCCCAGTCGCACAGCAGTTTGTTAAATAGTCACAAAATTGAATGTGTTGATTTGTGTACATAAACATGAAGGAGGTCTGGGAGGATGGGTGGGTCAAAAACACAGGATTTTTGCCCAGGAGACCGGTACCTAACTAAGTAGTTTGTTGCCTAAGCCTAACCAAGTCGATCTATTCCTAAACCTAACTAAGTAGTTTTATTTTGAAAAGCCTGGAGCAGAAATTGACACGTGCGTCACGTGTTGCTGGACATCCATAGGAAAACACAGAAAAAATATGTTGTTGAAAGTTGTGCTGAGCGTCACGAAAAAAAGGGGAATTTGTGTCTATGTACAGGAATCAAATTAAATTTTGTGACTATTTCACAAACCGCCGTGAGACTGTGTTAAATATATATATCACAATCTCAAAAATCCAGAATCAGTCACAATATATCATGTATCACCATCAGTCTGTCCATCCAATAGAGTTTAAAAGCAAACAAAAATGCAGACAGCCATTTAGACAATGAAGAATCCTTCTCAAACATCAGTGAGCGGACTGATACCCTCAACACAATCATTTCTCAGCTGCAGCTCTGGCTCGAGGCGACAAACTCTTCACACTGACTGCAGCCTCCTACCATCAGCGGACGGATCATTAGCTCTCTCTATAAAGCCGGAGCTCTCCCAGGACTCACCGTCACCTCTCTGACATCTGTGATGAGGTGTCCCGGCACTGAAGCGGTTAAAAAGCACCGCAGGCCAGTTAAAGGAGATAAATACGCCCGCTGCCCCGTGGACAATAACTGTATTTCTTTTCTCACCGTAAATACCTCTGTAAAAGAAATCAATACAGGAGGACCTGATAACTATCCGTCTCTGGGTGCTGGGTGATGTGTGTGTGTGTGTTGTTTCTCCCTTTGGTGCCTATCATGGAGGATTCGTGTTTAGGAACCGCTGTGAGGCTCTGCAGACCCCATCGACCCAGACATCCATCTGGAGCTTGAAAGTGATTTTCTCTCCTTTTTGGATCTCCATCCTCCTCCTCCCTCTCCATCTTCTCTTCTTTGTCACTTTTCTTCCTGCATCCCCCTCCTTTCTTCTAATTTCTCACTTGATCAGGTTAGATTTTCCCTTAAACATAAATATGCTGTTTATTCCTTGAGTACGTATCTATTTCAGCCCAGTCGCAAAGCAGTTCGTGAAATAGTCATGCAATTTAATGTATTGATTTGTGTACAGAGACACAAATTTAAAAAAAATGTTGTGATGGTCAGCACAAAATTCGTATGTTCGTATGTAATCTACGTAATTGTGAACCGGGAAGTATAAAGGGCTGCGAATGCCGTGAAGCGAGGAGGTCGTGTGGATGGGTGGGTCAAAAAACACAGGACTTTCACCCAGGAGACCGATGTTTGTGTCCTGTGTGAAACCACAAGTCAAAGTTGATTTAATTGTCACGTAACTTCTGAAGTTAAGATACAGCACTTCCGGTGTTATTTTAACCTAAACCGCAATCTTTTCCTAAACCAACTAAGTCTTTTGTTGCCTAAGCCTAACCAAGTCGTGCTTTTATTTTGAAAAGACTGGAGCGGAAATTGACACGTGCGTCACGTGTTGCTGGACATTCGTAGGAAAATGCACAAAAATATGTTGTTGAAAGTCGTGCTGAGCGTCACGAAAAAAAGGGGAAATTTGTGTCTATGAATCAAATAGATTAAATTTCATGACTATTTGATGAACTTCCGTGAGACTTTGTTGTGTATGTTATTAACTGTTTTTCTCTTTGTATGATGACAGCACACAAAACTATCACATAAAAATGGCAACAAAATAAATAAAACAGTTGCTCACTTTGTGTTGATGAAAGTCTGTGAGGATGAGTTGCATTCAGAGTGTGGAATTAAAAAGCAAAAGTTTGTTCCAGCAATTCCAGCCTCTAAATTAAACCAACCACTTTAGTTCAGTTTGTTCAACAGAAAAACAATAACACCTCAAAATGCCAAAATAACTCTAGTGATTAGTTAAGTTGGACTACTCTAACTGCTTCGAAACATTTCAGAAGCATCTGTTCTTTAGGAGACACGTACATATTATCGTTTATAGTTGTTTTGAAGACATTTTTTCATGTTTTACAGTATAAATACACGTCTGCAGCTAATTTAGATGCTAACAAATGTTTTGTGGCTGAACTTAAATGTGATAACCTTTTGTTATTTTTAACTTTCTGTCATTTCTTATTTTAAATGCCAGTAAAGTCGATCTCACAGCACAACTGCTGTCATTAACCTGGATCTATGTTTATTCTGTCTAGATGATGTTCAGTGATCATAAAATAATGATTTCACCAGCAGCTCGGTAATAACTGCTGGTCAACATAGTGTTTATGTATCATCCTCGTTCAGTTATCTGACGACAGAAACGATAAAATATTTAAATAACAACAGCTATATTCAAGTCAAGTCAATTGCCAATAAATAGAGATATATAACATATTTAGATATATTTACAAATGAATTTTTGGCATCAGAGATGCAAGCTGCTCCAAAAGAATCGGACCCGCCGTGAAAAGAGAGTGGATACAGTGGACATTGGCCTTAACACTATATATATATATATGTGGTTTACTCCATAATTGAACATACATAATGTCAGTTTTTTCTCCCTTTTCAGAAGTTTGTTGTAAAGTCTGAGACAAGTTTGGATTCAGAGTCAAGCTATTCTCATTCACTGTTTGTACCAACGTGGTCGCACGAAAAGTCCTATGACTATGGATGCACCGATGTATTGGGCGATATTCGTTTTGTTGACTGCCATCGGCCTATCAGCAAATAAGATTCACCAATGGCAGTGGCCACTGTTTATCTGTTGCATCAATTTTGCGCTGGCTAATTATTGTGTTGGTTATTTGCGGTCGATCCTCGGACAACAGTCACCAGCTGCTGATTTGGAGAAGAAGCTACTGACTGGACACGACGACGACGGATGCCACTAGTTAATCAATCGCAAATGGTGTCATTCACTCTGCCGTTAGGCAGGACGCTGTTTGTGTGTGTTTAAAACCAAAAGTCAACGCTGACTTATTTTAACTAACCTTTGTTGTGTTTTTTTTGTTAACCCAAGCCATGATCTTTTCTTAAACCTAACCAAGTAGTTTTGTTGCCTAAACGCCGCAGGGGCTTGCACAGGCGCACTGATCCCTCGTATTGCTGGACATTCATAGGAAAATGCACAAAAATGAAAGAAAAAAACATTTTCATAAGATATCATATGAACCATTGTGAGAGGATATGTTGTCAGAGTGACTACACAAAGCCATTTTAAAAATATTTAAATCATTAGTCCATTATTAATAATTTTATTTCAGAAAACACCACCAGGTCATTATTAATGGTGACAATGTGAACTACATCATCAGCCACACTAACCTCAAAAAGTGTAAAATATCACATTTTCATATACAGCTTTTAGCCGCATGTAACAAGTTCTCAAAGAAATGTATTTTTATAAATAATTAATAATTTAATAAAAACTGAAGCGAGTCAAAACGTTGAAATAAGCATAACTTAAAAAAACCCCCAAAAAACATTTATGCCTGAAGCTGCAATTCAGCAGGCTAACATACTCACAATGGCAATGCTAACATGGTGATGTTTAGCATGTTTATCATGTTCACCATCTTTATGGAGGAAGTGTTGAGTTTCATTCATGTTGGCTTCACAAGTCAAAGTGAACATCTGACTACTTGTTGTATTGATGAATCAGTGCTGTGGAAACATTATACTGGATTTATCAAGACAAATGGAGGAAGAGTTGAGTTTGTATCAACGGGAGAACAGAAGAAATAAAGGCCTCTCAAAAGTAGGCTATTTATGATGTCTGCTAAATGTTCACTGAAAATATATCTCACTCAGCCAGTATGTCTGATTTCACAACACATCTGCTTGTAGAAACTACAGCTTTCTTAAACTTTTTCCGGGTCTGTTAAGGCACTCGCAGCATGTGGTTAAAGTCAGTGAATGATCGTGGTTTCTGTTCCACATTAAAAACGACAGTGACTTGAGGCACAAGTTCTCTAACCTGAACCAAGGTGCACACAACAAATCATATAAACATGGTTGCAGTAGACAATGTTGGTAAAGAACAGCAGAAGTGATGAAAACAGATACAGCAATGAACAGAGCTGTCTCTTTCTCCTTTACTTCACCTTCCTCCTCCCCTCCTTCACCTTCCTCTCTTTTATCTCCTGCAGGCTGATTCCTGAAAAGCTCTTCTGTCTCTGTCTGCCTCTCCTCTCTCTCTCCTCCAGGTCATTGATCCACTGAGACTGTCCCATTACTGCATCAGGGCTACACACTGAGAGGAGGGAGGGGAGGAGGAGGAGGAGGAGGAAGGACAGACAAGAAGAAGTGAGATAGAGAGAAGAAGAGAAAGAGCAGGCAACAGAAAGAGAGGAGCTGGAGGGATGCTGCAGAGGAGAGAGAGTGATGAGGAGGGAGGATTAATAAAGTTGAAGGACATCTGGACCTTTGATACATAAAAACATGCTATCTTTTAAACCCAGCTATTGAAGTTTAAATCCCCACAGCCGGAGGGAAAAATACTTAACTTTTGAGGCTATTTCTGCCTTTAATAACTATTTATCAGCTGCACGATGCACCTTGACTGTTTGCCAGCGGCGCCCAGTCTTGACAATGCTAATTCCTCAGGATGCTGCGCTTTTGTTAAACAACAACTGCTGAGGAGTGTACACAGAAAACCCCCGCTGGAGCCGAGTGTTTATGTTCCAATTTCTTACGGGGGAAAAAGAGGCAGTTTTGGTAGAGAGAGGCTGCAGTGAGAGCTGAGCAGACACAGCGGTGCAGCAGCATCTGTACATCACACTTGTTGCAGAGGAGACACACAGGAGGGCTCACCACCCAGGTTTTGTCAATGTGCTGGCTTTTATTTTGAAAGGAGGAGTGGGCAGTCTGACTAAGCAGAAAGGGGATTTATTTCTGGTTAAATCCAGAATCAAAAAAGAGTAGAAGGACAGGAATATTCAATGATTAACAAAACACTTACATAAGCCAGAACACATTCGTTTGTAGTTAATAATATCACTCATCACTATAGAAAACTGTACTCCAGCTGCAGAGTGTCTTTATTCAGAGTTTATTCAACTTTAGGGCAGAGAAGTTCTCTCTCTCTGTGTAACAAGTTTTAGGTTTATCATATATACATACATATACAGAGAGGTGTTTGAGGTTAAACCAGCAGCATATTGTAACTCAAGTGTTCTGAGAGAAAACTAGACTTTTGTACCTCCTAATGGCTCTGTTTTCAGGCTTTAAATAATCTAGCCCGTGACAGGAGACTTTGGCCAATCACAGGTCATTTCAGAGAGAGAGCGTTCCTATTGGCTGTTCATTCAACAGAGGCAGCTGTCAATCACTTGCAAACTCTGATCAAACGGTCAAACTAGGCAGCGATGATCGAATATGAATAAATATTTTGTAACTGTAATACCTCTTTCTCTCCTCAAATGTTTTCAGAAACATCTTGTGGTGTACTGTTTAGCTGTAAAATGAGGAAGTTTGCTCCAGCTGGTGGGCGGTGCTTGGTATTTCCTCAACTGATCTCAACATGGCTGCCGGTCACAAACTTTCTCCTTTTACAGCTAAACAGTACACTATAAGATGTTTCTGAAAACATTTGACATTTAACCCTCTGTTTAATAAGGACTCAAAAACAAGGGAGCGTCTTTTTGAGTTTTATTACACACTTGAACGTGCGCACACAACCATCAACAAAGGATGTTTCAAGCCTGAGAGCACTGAGTCTCTCTTTTTAGCAGTATTTATACCTTTGCATACAGTCATACATCTCACAGTCTTCTCTGTCTGACACTTTTGTCCATTTAAGGTACCTGTCCTCAAATAGGCACTGCATGTTTGTTGACTTGTTTATTAACAAAATGTCATTATTCTTGAAACTTCTCTAAATCAGCTCACTGTGGAGCTGTCAGCAACTCAAATCACAGTGTTCACAAATGTTTGCTTCGAAATAAAATGTCTGTGTGTTTGAATCTGACGTGCATGTAAACGATTTTAATAGCTGAACTCCACAACAGAAGTTCATAGAAACTAAAATTTATCTTTTCTTTATTGCCATTCAACAGTTCTGCGCCTGGTGTTCAAGCGTCATTACACACCATGAAACCCATTTCTCTGACGTTCTGTGCAGATTATTCACACAGAGATTTGTGCCAGGAATGAAAAGGCTTATTCCAATGAAGGACACATCGGAGCCGAACACACTTTGTCGTGATCGCCATGTCAGCATGTGACTTTAGAGAATATCAAAGAAAACAATTTAGGCTGCAGGTGTTCTCTAAAGAAGGAAATCAATGGCACCGTTGTAGCGCTTTTAAAAACATTAATGTGAGGAAGTTGACTTTCCAGTTACTGTAGCTGCTGCTGATAACTGGGATTAACTTGGAGCTGACCACACACTGACAGGTTTCACAAAGAAGGTAGCGTATGTTTGATGTCAGAAAATCAGGAGTAAAAAAAAAAGATACTATGAAGCTATTTCTCTATCAACTCTGCTCGTTGTAATACAATTGGTCATTGTGCCTTTCATAATAATGGAACAATAACGTGTAGTAAGTATTATTTATGGTTTACCCATAATAAAACCTGAAACAATATTATATTGTCATTAATTTCTAACCAGACCAAACACCCACCAAGTAGTGGATGCAGTCAGAGAGGCAGACAGTCTAGTTTGGGGTTTATTTTCTGACTTTGATTGACTCAGAAAGCTACCTTTACCTGCTGGCTTTCTATCAGCCTTATTAAAGGTATAATATGTAACAATTTCCTAAAAAATAATGTATAGACTGATACAAAAATAATCCCTCTCAATCATCACTTTTGCCGGACCCTACTGCGCCTGCTCTATGGGCCCAATGGATGCGGAAGATCGCCGGATGATCTCGGTACTTTTCCAATCGGACGTCAAGCCATTTTGGCTTCATGCGCCACTGAACAACTTTCATAGGAATGAAGAGGGCCCCGCCTCCAACGCTGTATCCAGTTGTCTTAATACATCCATGGGGTGTAACCCCCAGCGAATAACCGCGCACAGGGTGTACTCAGGTAAAGTACAAGTACCTCAAAATTGTACTTAAGTACATTACTAAATGCACTTAGTCACTTTCTACCTTCTGGGTTTTTAATCATCAGCGGTTAATTGTCTTGCAGAGAAACTGATGTTTACCACTGTGATTGGAAGGTAATGCAGACACATGAGAGGCACAAACTGGGACATGTTTAGTTCCTCTGAACAAGGCAACTAGCAACATGTCACCAGTCTGTTACAGTATGTGGTGCAGGCATCTAATCACGTATTAAATATTTTATACTCCATCTTTATCATGTGTTATTTTAATTATTGCATGTTCCTTGTTTTGCTTTTACATTATAATTTACCTCCATCATGTCAGCTTTATTATTTAGATGCAATATTTGATTTGTCGATTGTTTTACTAAAACGCTGCATGTTTTTCATGCTTCATTGTAAAAACACCGTCCAACCTCTGAGACTCTGAGTACACAGTCGTTCACACCCTTCATTAACACACACACAGTCAAGCAAACACAAATACATGTACAAATGAAGGCGGTCCATAAATCCTTCGCTGCTAATTTCACATTTCAGATTCTCTTCCTTGTAATTAATATTGTTCAGCAATATAAATATTTAGACCTGATCTGGAGAGAATTTAATTATAATCAAACAGTCAAGTAAACAGAGACAAATCTTAGTCTAAGATTGGTTTACAAAATAAAAGCTTTACAATTTTTGGACTCTGATGATCGTTCATACAGGAGATGTTGCACATGTATTATATATACATATATGAATATAATATTCAGTGTAATGTTGTGTGCTTTCTTTTGTTATTGTTGATGCTGATGGTGACAGATGGTAAATGTAGGTGAAGTATAACTGTTGGTGCAGGTCTGGTTCTTTTGGTGGTGACCTTTAAAAAACAAACTTTTCACGACAACACAGAGAAACCACATGATTTATCTGATGGCTTTGTCTTTGTTTCTATATTTGTGATCAAATATAAATCAAGATTTTGTTACTGTAATGCCTATTTCTCTCCTCAAATGTTTTCAGAAACATATTTAAGCTGTAAAATGAGAAAGTTTGTGACCCCACTGTCATAATGAAAACAGTTGAGCCAACACCAAATACTTCAAACCTTTCTCAACTTCCTCTCCTCACGCCTTTTGATGCTATTTGGAGTTTCCTTTCTCAATTGAATGGAAGTCTTGTCAAATCTGTAATGTTTGAGTTTGAGATATGATTAATCTGGACTTATGATTCATTGTATCTGTACTGGAAATCATCACAAGAGGACTCGTTGGCTACATTCAGCCAGTTAAAAATACCAAATAAAATACCAAAAAAAAATGGACCAAAGGTGTGAGGTAAATTCACAGCAGCTGTTTTTTTTTTAACAATATCAGAATGATTTATGGTGTTTTCCTCCTTTAGGGTTAGAGTTCTACTACTTCTTTCTTTCTCGATCAACATTTGTTAAACCCATAGACTGTAAGAAGTGGACGTAGTCACCGTGACGTCACCAATTGATTTGTGGACTACGGTTTTGAAGCCTTGTGTTCGGCATTTTGGCCATCACCATCTTGTTTTTTTGCAACTAGAAGTGACATGAGAGGGTTGAGCTAAATACAACTGCACACTGAATAAGACATTTTCTGTTAAAAAATGTTACAATTAACTTCCATGAGTCTGTGAACAACCGATGATAATATTTACTGCTTCTACTGTCAGCATCTTTATCTTTCCTCTTTATATATGAATAGTGTTAGAAAAGACTTAAAACTCGTGGTAATTCCTCTGCACATGCAGACACAGAATGGGGATTAATTTTGCTCCACGGTTAAAGAGATCCGGCCCACAGGCAGCTGAACACAGCTTGTGCACTTTGCTGCACTCAAAGATAATTTTCAAACTTGTGTTTCTTTTCTCTGTCGTTTATTTCTCTGCCCACTTTTGACAGGTACATCAAGCTTTCCTGTGTTACTACCGGCGAGACACTTTAATCTCGGGGGAACAACGGCTGTTTCATTTGAAATGTATGGATTTCAGTGGCCTGTCTGTGCCACGGCTTTTCAGAAGGAGGTGAGGGGGGAGATTGGTGGCCAGCTGGGATCGAGGTGGCAATCATTTATTTCTTGACATCCTTTTTTCCCCCTCAGTTTTCCTCCAGACGGTGAACTTGTTATGACAAATGGCTTTCACTACCATTACTAGCAAATACACAGGAAATACCAGTGAGCAGCCTGTTCAATAAGTCATGAAGGAAAGATGGCTGAGTGGTTAAGGAGCAGTGCTGGGATGGACTACCGGCCCCGTGGGACTCATTTGTACAACAGAGGAAAAATTACAATATGCAGAGAAGGATACAAAACAGACTGTCGTGCAGATAAACCAGCCCAGTCTACAGGCAAACATGTTGGCATTGTACGTTTCTGCAAACCACGGGATGCGTCGAATGTCAACGTTTTTGCATTCAGTAAGAGCAAGTGACAAAGTATATTGAACGACTGTTATTGAAAGTTATGTGGCATAATAATTAGGGCTGGGACGACACACCTATCTCCCGATTCAATATGTACTGTATGTATTGTCTGTACGTACATGGCAACACTGTAAATCACTTCCTCAGGATATCATTATCTCTGATGTCCATCCAGAGTAAACGTCCATAAATCCATTCATAAATCATATAAAAGATGCAGAACTTGCCTGAGAATCATCATGTTTTTAAATCTTTTTCAGTATCAGAGTAATCCAGTGATAGTTGTTTGTACATACATGGCTACACTGCAAACAGGAGCTGCTAATAGATAATTCAGCATACTTTTAATGGAGACAGTTGACTAAATGTAAAAAATATAGGCAAAAATGGGGCTAAACTTGAAGCTCGCAGCTTCAGATCTTGATTTTGTGGAGGCGGCACAGTATCTGACTTTGAAAACCCCCAGCTCTGTGGGCCATCGATCAGACATGGACTCTGCCTCCCATCCTGCTCTCCATCTTGTCCGGAGCATCACAGCTGCCTCCATCTTTATTTTCAAGGATGTTCCGTGGAATTCGAATCAGCAGCTTTCCGGTCAGAACCCCGTCGCTGTAACCTTCGGGTTTTATTTTGTGTGTGTTACTGTGTGCTGTCACAGAAAAACGTAATGAACTGCAGGCATGACCTCCTGCTCACTACAGAAATGTGAAAAAATGTTAGACTTTGGCATTTCCAAAGAAAATGTTAACACATTCTGCCTTCTTTACATCCCGTGGTACGAGACTTTAACAGGCTGTCGTCCTGTCAGCCATTTTGCACTTTGGACTTATGTTGTTGTTTTTACATAATTTGTTCACTGTGTGTGTGTGAGAGAAGACATGAATACAGAAAATGCATGCACTCTAGGCTGTGTGTGTGTGTGTGTGTGTGTATTACTGTGTGGGTATAGCCTCCGAACTCCCCGTGCTGTAGCAGTCAAACGTAGGCCGATATATCTGCAGTGACAGGCCTTAAACAACAGGCGAAGAAGATAAGTGAGGTCGGCGTGAAATATGATTAAAGCACAGCCTTCCCCTCGCCTTTGATTTAAAGGAGCATGGCACAAACAACTCATCTCTTCCACCCACACACGCACGAACACACAAACACAAAGTCAGCCACTTCAGAGGAAAAGCATGGAAAAGCCAAAAAGAGCAAAAGAGGGAGGAAGAAGAAGATGATGACGGTGGAAAAGAGCTTCCTCAGCTGTCTGAGTGGAAGTTTGGGGGCAGATTTTATCTTCTTTGTTGCCTCTAAAATGGAAAGAAATTGTCCTGCAGGAATTATTAATAACAACTTGGACAAATACAGTGTTTGACCAGCTTGACAATGTCACCAAAACTATGAGTCAGCTCTGAATCACTGCAAGTGTTTATTGTACTGTAGCACTTTGACAAGCTGGTGATGTGTGCAGTTGTATAGTGGGTTTTATGGGGGTCTGACACCACCTCGTAACTGGACGCGAGCGAGCGTCAGCGACAAAATCCGCTTGATTACATTGTTTTCTATTGGAGGTAATTGGACTTACATTTAAATAGCGATTTTCTAGTGTTCCGACCACTCAAAGCGCTTTACACTACATGTCAGCATTCACCCATTCACACACACATTCACACACTGATGGCAGAGGCTGCTATACAAGGTGCCAGCCTTCAGGATCTAATCTAAATACTCATTCACACACCGATGGCACAGCCTTCGGGAGCAATTTGGGGTTCAGTATCTTGCTCGAGGACACTTCGACATGTGACTGGAGAAGCCGGGGATCGAGCCACCGACCTTCCAATTGGTGAAAAAAAAAAAAATGTTAACAGGGAAAAAAAAAAATGGAAGAAACCTCAGGAAGAGCAACAGGGGAGGGATCCTCCTTCCAGGATGAACAGACGTGCAATAGATGTTGTGTGTACGGAGTAACAACATAATGAAAATACAACATAGACAAACAAAAATTCATACATATAATGTGAACATATGTGAGAAGGTGGATCCAGGAGGATGTCAAGCAGCCTCCTGGCGTCGCCAAACAGATAGAGCCAGAGCAACACAACCTCCTCTGCACCATGGAACCAAGAGAGAGGACCAGATTTTTGTTTTTAGTTCATAGTTGCTTAGTATTGTAGGTAATGTTCCGGGCACGAGCAAGATACACAATGGGCCTGAGGAGTTATCGGTACAATACCTCCTCATTTCAATCCTGAAAAACCTAAACAAGGTGGCAGCTGGCTTGAGGAAGATCGCTCAATAACAACCTACTTGCTGTTGGCTATATTGTATGTAATTTCCAGTAAATATCACAATATAAAATGTGTTTTCTGTTTAAAAAGTACAAACGTAGGAAGGCAGCATGTGCATATTTAACGTAGTCAGTGTGGACAGATAGCATCCAATGCTACATCATGCGGCGCAATTTTCGACGGTGTCATATCGGTGGAGCCATGCACAGCACCAGGCAGAACATACTGTCTCAGTCCAAATGAGATGAGCAAAGCATCATCAGCCCTTCAAAATAAAGAGGAAAGATCTTCACATTTTTGCTGACTTGGCTTCCTTATTATGTAATTTCATTTTCATTTTCTGTTTTCCAGTCATGTGATGATACACCAGCACCTACAGCAGCACAGACTGGGGATGTTCCTGCTGTGGAGAGAAGCTTTCTTCTTTTTGTTGGCATGTGATGAAGCCAAATGTAAAATGCCCCGAGCTACAGATGGCTGCCATCACTTCTCAGCAAAGTTTTATTAGCAAATGTTTAGCTGTTTTCCCCCAGAGATTTTTCCATCGCCTCACTTCACCATTTTGTACTATAAATATTGACATTTCCAGTAAATAAGTTGTTAAGTTTTGTGTGTATTCCCTTCTCACAGAGACATATTCAGTAAATATTTCATAGCGATATCTTCCTCACTGCCTTCTGCACTTAAAAGTCTTCTCATACCCAGAGTCAGCAGAAACTCCTTCACCTAAAAACTAACTCAAGGATTCTGTTTCTTTATATCTTCTTCTTCACTTGAACTGTTTGTTAATAATCCCAGAAAAAGCCCCCCCCAAAAAATGGTCTCACTTTAGCACGTTATATCTTATATTAGTTATATACGCTGGGGGTTCCTGTTAAACTGTTCCTGCACAACAGGACTTCAGTGGTAGTTTAGGAGTGAAACTTTGTGCAGGAACAAATAAATGAATCATGAAACTTCTTACATTAGTTACCAGAGCTCACCTACAGTATAAATAATGTAAGAATTTCTCCCTGAATGTCTTCATTTCTTTGTCCACAGTTTTTTCCCCTGACTCAGCAGAGCTGAAGTTGGTTATTGAGGGTTTCCACCAAGAGTTCGCAGGACTTTTAGTCCCTTGAACTACTTTTCAAGGAACTAAAAAGTTCCTTCAGCCCTCTTTTGTCTGACTTTCCACCGCAGTCTAAAGACCTGAGAAGATCAGGCGAATTAGTCCGCTGATGTATGAAAAAGCAATATAACATGTGACGAGGGCTGCTGGTGGTCACAGCAGTAAACACACTCTGCAGCCTGCAGTTCAGTGTGTCGTCTGTTTACTCTAAAAAACATGCTGGAAAAAAAAAAAAAATTGCACGTTGGATGTAATGAAATGCAGCAGAGTTAAATTAAACTAAGAGTGTCTGTCTCAGTACATGTTGTACTCTAGTAAAGTGTCGACAGTATATAATGTCTTAAATTAATCTGTCCATCAGAGCCCAGGAGTGTGTAGAAAGTCACCTGACCAGTGCAGGTGTCTTTTGAGATTCATGTGTTCTTTCTAAAACAAACTCATGAGCTTTTTTCTGATATGTCACCTCTATGATTACAGTAGAGCTGGGCGATATGGCAAATTGCGAAATCTGATCTGAGATCTATCAACCTATCCTAACCTTAACTATTCGAGATCAATGCCTAACCTTAACCATCTCTAGAGTTTCCCTTCTAGACACTACCATTAATATAGCAGCAAATAACTATTGTCTATGTAAAGATATAAAGGAGTAATGTCTACCTGAGCAGAGAATGAAGTCACTAGAGGCAATAGATACAGAATTTCGCATTGAGCACCTTTAAGGACTTTGTGTGCAAGACACCTCAGCGTGGCTGTTCTTGTTATGTTTTTTGGGGTGGACATTTTTTGGGATAATAATGACATGAAAGTGTCATTTACTGTCCAGCATTACTGGCTAAATGTCTTTTGAAAGACAGAAGTTGGTCTGTGAAACAGTGGAGTGCTTTGCTGTGACGTTTAATGTCTCCAGCAGTAAGAACATCCTCTGCTCTCTACTGCAACTCTAGTGAAACAACATTCCTATCCACAACGCTGTGCGAGCGCAGGGCTTTAAAATGAAACAGAATGCAGTCCGTTCGCACGTAAAAGGCTGTAGGATATTTCAGAGCAGAACAAAAGGACAGCATAAAGATGACCTCTCACATATATAATTGGTTGATTTTGTAATTATAAATTAGGAACCACAAGCAATGACAGTAAACCTGGGATTAAGGGTTAGAAAGTTACATTACTCTCAATTTTCTTCATGAGGAAATAATGGCAACAATGTAAACCTCAGAAATGTCTGAAAAGTTTTCACAATAAATTTTATTTTAACCTGGTGAGCTCTTGTCTTCTTTTTCTTTAGAGGGAGAAAAAGAAAAATGAAGGCCCATTACTGCTTCTGATA
>CAKALU010067137.1:0-46959 GCA_916700995.1 Hozukius guyotensis | reverse complement strand
AAACAGAATGCAGTCCGTTCGCACGAAAAAGGCTGTAGGATATTTCAGAGCAGAACAAAAGGACAGCATAAAGATGACCTCTCACAGCCCCCCTACACACCGGGCTTTCACCCTTTTATTGAAGTTGTAAAATATAGGGGAAACCATGAGTGGTCAGATAGCAGACCAAGACTGGTATGTAGAGGGAAGATGATCAAAGCCCTAACGGAGAGGGGAAGGGATCAACCAGCCTGCTGAGAACGATGTCTTACCCCCAAGTGTAGTGCCTAACCCAATTACTTTTTCTTTGCTTTATAAATATGGTGCACCTTTGAAAAGGTAGTTTTCAAGCTGTGGGGGATTTTATTCTAATGAGCCTACATGTGACATAGGAAGGGGAGCCAAATCTGAATGGCTTGTTGAATCAAATGATTTCTGATCTAGACAGCCTACAAAAAACTGACAGGGTTGTCTTATTTCACAGTTTTTGGGTTGGTTGGCACTCCAGATACCCAAATGGATGTACACAAGCACTATAAAAGTGAGTTTTTTTATTACATTTCCCCTTTAAAGGAAAATAATTGGTTGATTTTGTAATTATAAATTAGGAACCACAAGCAATGACAGTAAACCTGGGATTAAGGGTTAGAAAGTTACATTACTCTCAATTTTCTTCATGAGGAAATAATGGCAACAATGTAAACCTCAGAAATGTCTGAAAAGTTTTCACAATAAATTTTATTTTAACCTGGTGAGCTCTTGTCTTCTTTTTCTTTAGAGGGAGAAAAAGAAAAATGAAGGCCCATTACTGCTTCTGATATCCTTCCTCGCCTGATATTTAATCTCTGGTGACAGCATGTTCAAGTCATCAGTCAGAGTGACGGAGGCAGTCGCAGTAAACATCAGACTTGAATACAAACATACATGTGTAGAAAAGTTATTAGTTCCAATAACTTCCACAACAACTGATGATGGAGACACTGAGGCTGACATGTTGTGGCATTATATATTAAATTGTATAGGCTTACAGTTTCTGCAGGTGTTTTTCTTCTGCACCACAAATCCACAGAGCTTCTTTTCTGTCACTTCTGACTGTGTGATAGGTAGGATTTTATTTAAAAAGCTGATCAGTTATAAATAAACTTCTGGGCAATAAAAGTAATTGTATTGACAGAAAGGATTAATTAATTGTTAAATGGGTCATAAAAACAACTGTGAAATTTATGAAAGGTTAAAAACGTTTAAAAGGTTCAAGTGTTAAAAAAAACTAACTAAACAACAAAATAACTTTTTTTTTGTTTAAAACCTCTCTAAATTTCAGGATATCTTCCTGTCAGTAGCTTATTTGTGCACTGAATCATTACTAAATGATTTTCATTGTTAAAATCTTTCAGTTTACAGGCTCACTTAGCCACCTAACAAAGCAAAGAGTAAGCAGTGAACATCCGATCCAGACTATTTCACTCCTGGCTGCTTTTAGATGGCTGCTGTTCATCGTGTTAGCGCCCTCATAATCACTTTTTAATGGTTTGTGGAGCTGCTGAGGTCCTGCAGCCTCCAGCACCTGCATGTTGTCCATATGGGACAAAGATGAGCAACAGCAGGGTGTGAAGAGGACTACAGATATGGGTCAAGTAGAGTTACTGCAGCGTGGCACGAAGGCCTATATGGAGTTTATGACACTGTCAGTATTCCCAAACAATCACAGGAACATATACTTTAATTATGTGTCACAAAAAAATCACATTTGAGCCAATCTGTTTTGTTTTAGTTTGGACCCCAAAGCAGAGACTGACACAGGTAAGTAAAAAAATAAACAGAGTTTATTTTCCAACAAAGAGGAAAAACGCAAGCAGGAGGGCAGGGAGCTGGCCGGCTCGTGGCGAGTAGAGAATGGAACACGAGGACTGAGCACACGCGGAAGCAGCAGCAGCAGCAGCGAGGCAAACCGCATGATCTGGAAAAACAGAAAAACAGGAAAAACATTGGTAAGTAAAGAGGTCACGAGCAAACACTAGAAAAATAGCAATCTTGAAAAAACACTAAGTAAGAAGGTACGCGATTCACTACCGAACAAGACGGCATTATCTGGCAACATAGTGGAGTGAAGACCCGGCTTTTATGGGGAGGTTGATGAGGTGAGTGGAACCTGGTGTGCCTCCTCTGCTGCTGACGGCGGAGCCAGCCACACACGCTGCCACACATGCCTGTTCCCAGGGGATGAGGAGAGAGAGAGAAGGCAAACACACACACATCTGAAAACTGAAGTATGTTAGAAGAAAACCTCCAGTGTGCACTGTTTTCTTCAGATCCATAACTCATTATATATTTTTGATGTTGATTAGTTTTAGAGGGCTGACTGGACAAAATTATGTAAATCAATACCCCAAAACTCTCATGACTTTGCAATATTTTTTTCAAAAACATTCGACGTGCTGGTAGAAATGCCCATTAATGGTAAACTGCTGTATTATTATAAATGTTAATATTAACCTATTTTCATTAATCTAATATTGACATAGCATATGAATTACTATATGAGGCAAGTGAAAATATGTTATGTTGCTAGCATGCTTGGCTGTTAGCATGCTGATGGTGAGTGAGAAAAGTATAAAAGTATTGTGGCTCTAAGTCAAGAACATCTTTTTCATCTGGTTCATCTTCCGTCAAACTCTTGAAAACCTCCTCTGCTGTGAAATATTTTTCTTAACGTTTGACCATGCTTTCCTCCCAGCCATTTTGACATATTTGTTGATGGCATGCTCTACCCATGATGCTTTGGTCAGTGCCAAAAGAGCACAAGCTCACTTGTCGATATACACACAACATTAAGTTTTTGAAGTTGAAATTGATTTTTGATAACTTCCAACCACATAAAATCCGACAGATGGTTTTCAAAGTAAAATCTTTCAGTGTTTAAATTTGAACAGAGTATTTAATCCTGATTACAGGTATTCAGGTCTTATAAGATTCAACGCTTATTATTTGTTTCCATACAGCTGCAGCTGCTCTGACTCTTGAGTTCTTTTTCCATAGTGTAATGTTGGTGATGCAGGAATTTAGGACTATTCTCACTTTGACCAAGTTGCATGAGTTAACTTGAGAGTCTGAATAGAGCAACCATCTGAGGAGGAGGGAGTGCTGACTCAATGAAATCCCATAATCATTAGAGTTTACACGACATCAGCACTTCAGGTCTCAGCGGCTCAGACATGAAGAGAACTCAGAGTGAACTGTGAGCTCACAGGAGTGAAGCTGCAGCATTCTAACGGCTGAAACAGGGGACATGACATGATCACCTGTTTGCACGACAATACTTATGTCAATGAAAAACAACAGCAAGGAAGAAGTGCAGTTTCCCCCACTGTGTCACTTAGACAGGACTCTGCAACAAGGCTGCCATATGTGACTGTGGCTATTAATATATTCACCACACATACATGCACCACTCATATCTTCATCTATCATCACCAAACATCACAAGGTAATCCCTCATTTCTTCCTCAGTGCTGAAACTTTAAGAGCTCCACAACATGATAAAATTAAAAATTATGCCTCCGATATAAAACTGAGCACAAACAAATCTAATTTAATTGTATAAACGAGCCTTTGATTGACTGGGATAAAATCACACCATCAGTAAAATCAACCCAAACAAAAAGTGTTTTATTATTCAGATTCTGTCTCTCTCATTATATTTCATCACTCGTCATCATATCCGCCTCTGATTGCTTCAGTAAACCATTTTTGTGAGCTGCCACACTTTTACAGCACATTCTGTTTTTATGTGTAGTTAATGTGTAAGAAATGGTCTATGTGTGCTTTTTGATGTATAAACTCGAAGTGGATCGGTACTCACCAGAACCGAGGGTAACAACGAGGGTGCTGTAATTTATCAATACAATGTTATCGTCCTTTAAATTAGGCCCTGTCTACACATATACAGATATTTTTAAAAACGCATATTTTCCCCTCCGTTTAAAAAAAAAAAATCTGTCCACAAGACTGGTCCAACTGCATGACTGTCATCACTGCTGTCATCAACTGTCTCTTTATGTACAAATGAGGAAAGGGAGGTCATTCAGGTTTATGTCCATAACCCTTCAGCATGCTCCAAACCTCACCTTCAATCGCCCAAAAGCACATTCAATAGAACATTTTTCAAATGTAAAGTAGTAATCAGTCCGAGCAGTGCTAACAAAACGTGACGAAAGCCGGTAGTCCGCCATATTTGTTAGTTTCTGGCACATGCTCATCACACAAAGCAACAATGGGCACGAAATGAGGAGAGGACGTCATCGTTTCCCAAACACTCCGTTTTACACGTCTACACAGATAAAAAGTAGTCTATAGGTATCCTATAACATTAGTTTCAGTTGGAATATTATTGCAGTATTATAGGCGTACTATAGAAGATGCATAGCCCAAGTATAATATTGCAATAAAATCACAACTGATTATGACTGACAGTATAATGTGCTTAAAGAAATAATAAATAAATAAGGAGAACCTCACCGATGCGACATTTCCAGCCCAGTCGCACAGCCGTTTGTGTAATAGTCACAAAATCTTATGTATTGAGTCGAAAAAGTCAATCTTTTCCTGAACCTAACTGAGTAATTTTATTTTGAAAAGACTGGAGTGGAAATTGACATGTGCATCAAGTGTTGCAGGACAATTTGTAGGAAAACGCACTAAAATACATTGTGGAAAGTCGTGCTAAGCATCACGAAAAAAACGGAACTTCGTGTCTAAGTAGACAAATCAAATAGATTAAATTTCGTGACTATTTCACGAACTGCCGTGAGACTGCGTTGGTATTTCTCATTGACAGGTCTAAAGAGAGGTGGAGCAGATGTTTAAGGGCATTTCTACATTCATTTATGGCACATTGTGGAAGTGGAAATGAGGCTTGTGCAAGTACACCCAGTTCCACAATGATTAACATTTATAAAGGTTTATAAAAATTTATAAATCTGATAAAAAAAAATGCGTCTGCATATTTCTGTCTTTAGGCGTTTTAGGCTTGGTGTTCTGCTGTTTGCTGGATATGTTGGAATAAACTGCAGCCACTCACGTGAAAAGGGGAAAACCATAAATGTCAGATGTCTCCAGTTCAAATAGATATAATTACATTTAGAGAGATCCAGATCTCCAGCTACAATAATCCTCCTCTCCTACCTCTCAGTGAAGTGTGTCAGCCTCTTTGTTCTTTATCCGGGGTCTGAAGTGTCTGAATCTATCTCACCCCACACACGGCAGGCTTTCACAGATAACATGATCCAGCTTCTCATATGTAATTGTTAAAGGTTTAACACAAAAGCCAGATGGGGTGACGGAGCGAGTGAAACATAGATAAGGTACGTCTGAGATATGAAGGAAACAACAGGAGGGAGAGCACCTCCGTGTATCGCTGTCTGACAGATGTGTTTTGGCAAGTGTGGGGATTTCAAAGTTTGCCGCTCTCTATACTTACTTGTTGACGATTACGTGGATTACATAAGAATCGATTTCGTGCTGACCAACATGAAAAAAAATTGAAATTGGTGTCTATGTACATCAATCAATATATTAAATTGCGTGACTATTTCATGAACTGCTGTGCGACTGGGCTGCAATTTCACACAAATGTCTTATAAAATAAAAAATTATAAAGTGATGGCATTTTAGACAGACATGGATGCAAACTGCAACTTCACTGGTTGGTGGAGGCATACAACTGCGAGGCGGTCATCTAGTTCTCCATTTACAAAACAAACCCTTCATACTAAATAAGATCTATTAGTAAAGAGGACTTTCTACAACCAAGAACAACACTTTTTTACCCACCCATCCACCCCGAATTTCACTTTTTTTTTTCATGATGATCAGCACAAAATCAATTCACATGTTATCTATGTAATTGTGAACCAGGAATTATAGAGAGCTGTGAACGCTGCATAGGGAGGAGGTCAGGCTGGATGGTTGGGTCAAAAACACAGGATTTTCGCCCAGGAGACCAATGTCCTGTGTGAAACAACAAGTCAAAGTTAATTTATTTGTCACGTAACTTCCGTACTTAAGTTACAGCACTTCTGGAGTTATTTTAACCCAAACTGCGATCTTTTCCTAAACCTAACCAAGTAGTTTTGTTGCCTAACCCTAATCAAGTCGATCTATTCCTAAACCTAAATTCCTAAAGTAGTTTTATTTTGAAAAGACTGGAGCAGAAATTGACACGTGCGTCACATGTTGCTGGACATACGTAGGAAAACGCACAAAATGTTGGAAGTCATGCTGAGCGTCAGGGGGAAAAAAAAGGGAAATTCCTATCTATGTACATGTAACAGATCAAATCAGATTCAATTTTGTAATTATTTCATGAACTGCCGTGAGGCTGTGTTGGAAATTGTCATATGAATTCTTGAGTTCTTGAGCCAAAATCATCTTTTATAAGGTCACAGTGACCTTGATCTTTGACCACCAGAATCTAATCAGTTCATCCTTGAGTCCAAGTGGATGTTTGTACCATAAACTGTAAATAAGAAGTGGACATAGTCACCGAATGATGACGGAGGAGTTATCAAATAAGAGAATGAACCCCCTGCAGTTCTCCTAGAACACTGTACTACAGTAGGTCAACACATCCACGCATGATGCGAACTTCACTTCACCCCTCTGCAACTTCACACTTCCTCGTCTTCACTTCAGCTCTGCTGCCTGTAACACAATCTACCCGGAGCTCCTGCAGGTTGAGCCCTCCCAGCTGATTGCGTCTGACCCAGTCTGTTGGTGGATCACTGACTCTGACAGACAGGAAGCAGCATGCGAGTCTGAGCAGACACACAGTACAACACAGGCTCTCTTTCTTCTCTGCTCTGTGTGCACCACAGACTGACCCTCAGATGTACCGACACAGTGCTGATCAGACTCACATGGTATGAACACTAATCAGCAGTTAGACAGGGTCACTGGAACAGTCTGCAGCTCAGTGGGTACACAGGGCACCCGTGGACATTTCTTGTAAACAAACAGTGATGTTTGCGTTCAGTTTTACTCATCGGAACTAAGGGTGGGACGAATCGTTCGCGATATGCATTATATATATATATTGCGAACGATACCCAGATAAGCGGAAGAAAATGGATGGATGGATGTATTATGTTTCCAGTGTTATTTAGGTTGCCCCATAAATATCATGTACTTGAAATGCTAATAAAAATATGGAAATGGAGATATTTAAACCTGCAGTAGGCTGAATGTTTTGGGCATCATTGGGCAAAAATTCCATAATAACCTTTCTGCATATTGTTATTCAAGTGTTCTGAGAGAAAACTAGACTCCTGCACCTCCTCTTGGCTCTGTTTTCCGGCTTTGACGGGTTAGGAGACTTTGACCAATCACAGGTCATTTCAGAGAGAGAGAGAGCGTTCCTATTGGCTGTTCATTCAACAGAGGCAGCTGTAAATCACTCACAAACTCCGATCAAACGGTCAAACTAGGCAGCGCTGATAAAATATTAATCAATATTCTGTTACTGTAATGCCTATTTCTCGACTCAGATGTTTTCAGAAACATCTAAACAACTGTTTAGCTGTAAAATGAGAAAGTTTTGCTCCGGCTGCTGGGCGGTGCTTGGTGTTTCCTGAACTGATCTCAACATGGTGCTAGAGGAAAAGTCAGGGGTTCAGTCAGTAGGATTCAGCCTCTGGGAAACACCAATGTTTGTTTCATGACAGTAGTTGTTGAGGTATATCAGTGTGAAACAAAGTGTTGGACCGACAGACATGCCACTAGCATTACTACAAATATAAATAATATATAAACAGAGATACAAAATTATTTTTTTTTCTGTTTTGACTGACATGTTTTGCTTTTTAAAACAGAAAAAAGAAGTATTTCATTTTTTACTTTGATTTTAGCTGTCTTTGTGTATTTTCCCGGTGCTGCAGTCCTCCAGCTGGGAATATGTGGCCGCCTTGTCGGGACCCTATTTTGTAGTCAGAACATGGGGATGTAGGAGATCAAAGCCTGGACCAAAATACAGCAGCTGCTGTACCCCATACAGTGGCTCAGTGTGGGGCCTTATCTGGGCTGAGCAGGGAGAAGTCGTTTCCTCTTCGTGAACGGCAGCCTGAGCTGTGCATGAAAATACAAGAATGTTTATCTGTAGATGGTTGGCAGCTGCATCACCAATCCTCAGCTCACACAGGTGGTCCAATGTGTGTGTGTGTGTGTGTGTGTGTGTGTGTGTGTGTATATATATATATACTGTGTATATATATATATATATATATATAAGTCCAAGGACTTTTTGTTTGGACTTCAGATTATTTTGTGTTTATATCTTTTGGTGGCTTATACTATTAGTTCTGATTTGAGTTTCCTGTTATATTCCTGGTCTCATTCAGTCTAGTGTTTACTGTTTTATTTTGATAATTTCACTTCTCTTGTGTCTTGTCTGGTTGCCTTGCCTTTGTTTATTTCCCACCTTTGTGATTGGCTGTATTCGAAAACGCCTTCTACATACTACTGACGAACGCAGTCTGCAGTATACAGTTCATACTGCAGACTGCGTTCCTGAGTAGTATGCGGTATGCAAGTTAAAGCAATGTATTTTGCAGGATTGTTACATTCCCCTCCGTTTAAGGTACAGAGGATGGAGGGAGTAACAAAATGAGAGAAGCTGGCAACAGACTTGTGTGCAAAAATAATTATACAATTCATTAACAAAAAATATGATGAAAAAGGTACAACACCAACTGAAAACTACTTTCTAACAGGTACAGAGCAGGATGGAGAGGAGAAGAGAAAGAGAGAGGAGTGCGGTGCGCGAATAGCAGACAAGATGAGTGACAGTCGGAAACGATGCAGCATGTCAAATCATGGTATTCAGGAATATTGAATAATTTAAGTGATATATGTGCACACATACTAATCATAGGTCAAAACAGTGCTAAATTTGGCTGAATTATAAAACGCAGAAGTGGTCAAACGAAGAGCCGTGTGGGAACCGAAGAACCGACTCTTTTTGGAGAGCTGAGCCAAAAGATCTGGCTCACTAAAAAGAGCCGGAATTCCCATCACTACTGCAGATTCCTAGTCTTGTGTTAAGCATATTGAATGGTGGCAGCGTCTTTTTGATGGATTTGGTAACACTTTTCACTTTACTGTATGAGACACATCTTCTCTGTATTCTCTTTGTGTGGTTTTAGTTCTCTTGCAACTGTATTTCCTGCAGCATCCTTTCTGCTGCTTCACAGACTTTCCAGGAAAGGTGGCATATACAAACAAGAACAACTGATGTTGTACATAAAGACAACATCAATAACTAATGAAGGCATGGTAATAAGATTCACATCAATTGTTTTCAAATATAGACATTTATATGAATTCAAAAGCGAATTTCACGCTTCAGAGATTCAAGCTGCTCTGGCATAAATAGACCCGGGGACAGATGCATACAGCTCTGTGGATTCACAATTAAAACAACACAAATCCAGAAATATGAAGACACATTATTTTCATCAGATTTATAAAGCAGCATGTATGCCTGGTTCTGTTTTATAAATCTCAATCATTGAAGAACGTGCGCCTACAAAGTGCCGTACAAAAGTAGAACAAAATTACTTATATTCTATTATCATATTTTAATGTCTCTACCAAAATGGCCTGTGTTGAACAATACAATTATTATATATATGCATACTATTATAACTATCTACTTACTTATTTATTTATTATACTTTTTTGCTCGGCCGCTTCCCAGAGGAGCATAAAGTGAGCGATGGACATAAACGGAAGTTGGAAAAATCCTGCACACAGATTTTGAGAGCAATCTCAATCTTTTTCGTGTCAAGGACCTCCAAAATGGATGTCCAATAGACCACAGACCATGGATGTATAAGAGGTTGTGCCCTGCGCTTTTCCCCTGTGTGTTAGTAAAAAGCCTACAACTACATTAAATTCTGTTTATGTCATGCTACTAGCACTACTAGCTACTGGCCGATAGCCGGTTGTTTGGGAACAGAGACGTTAATACATCCACCACGGTACAGGCTTACAGCATACAGCTCATGGGTGTATTATAAGATAATAAAAGTGATGAATTACAGCCAATATATCCATTATTACAGCCGCATTCAGCTAGCAAGAAGTTTGCAGAACTGGATATGTCATATGAGCGTGCAGGGCGGTGCAGTCCCGTGGGTCTGATCCACGTTCATTATGTCAAGGAAAATAACTCTGGATTCAGCTATTAGTTAATTTTACAACTTTTAGGATATAATTATTTAAATGAGGGCTATTTAAGTGTTCAAACTGGGAAGTTGATTTACCTAAAAAACAATTATTCTCTAATTTACAGACATCTCTTTATACATCCATGGCCACGGACTCATTGGTGTTTACAGTCCAAAATGGTGGCAGCATTACCGCAGCGCCATCTAGTGACTGGTGTCAAAAAAGCACCGGAGTTTCGTCTCTTTGCTTCTATACTCTTTTGTTTAAAGTGTATATAAATGTGATGGCCATTACTTTCTCATGTCTGAAACACTGCAGTTGAAAGATCAGGAAGACCTGGAAGAACAAATTCATCCCCAACTCCAGTAACCACCTTCAGTAGCTGACAGAACATGTTATTTCTCCATCATTGACAACTCTGTAAATAAGTGTAAAGCCACCAGCCAACCCAGGCTGCTTTATAATGTTATTCTCTTGTCCTGTAAATCTCCTTTTAATGCAGCCAAGAAAAATTCCTGCCGACCGCAAAGCTATGAGCAAAAGTGTTATCAAACTTCTAAGCTGCTCAGGCCATCTGTTACCCAAAATAACTGCTGCTGCAGCCGTCCTCTGGCTGTCTCTCTTCTCCTCACTGATGTATACACGTCTTCACACAGAAACAGGGAGAATGAGAGAGTTCAGTTTCTCTAAAACACTGAGACGTCATCAGTCTGCTGGGCTCTAAAGTCTTTTACACCGGAGCTCATCTGGAGACCCGGAGATGATACCAGCTGAACAGAGACTGAAAAAGAAAGACACAGGAGGCTGCGGACGGATGGAAAGGTGGCGAGATGGATGGATGGATTGAGGGAGGGGGGATGAATTGAAGAAGGGAGGAAGGGATGTATGGAAGGATGAAAAAACGGACAAGCTTGAGGGAGGGATGAATGGATGGAGGGATAGAAGGACGGAAGGAAGGCTGGAGGGATTGAGGGAGGGAAGGAAGGATGGAGGGATTGAGTGAGGGGAGGATGGAAGAAAGGATGGAGGGATTGGTTCAGGGAGGGAGGGAGGGATGAAGGGATGGAAGGACGGAAGGAAGGCTGGAGGGATTCGTTCAGGGAGGGAGGGAGGGATGAAGGAATGTAAGGAAGGATGAAGGGATGGTTGGGAGAATGGATGGAGGGATGGACGGATGGATTGAGGTTGAGAAGGATGGAAGGAAGGATGGAGGAGGTGTGTTTGTTTGTTACTTATCTCATACTTACATCAACAGTCTCAAACACTTCAGTAGAAACCTGTCCCAAGGGTTAGGGTTAGACAAACACACGCACATGCACACGCACATGCGCACGCACACACACACACACACACACACACACACACACACACACACCCACACCCATAGTATTGGACCCAAAAAATGTCACTACAAACCTATACCTATACGACTCAGAATTGTCTTAAACGTGCTCCTAGACACCTTCTTGGGGTCCGTTTTTTGCCTCAACACTTGGTCACATTTTCATGAGCGCGCGTCCCATTCGCGAAGAATAGGTGAACGTTTTCGCTAATATCTCCCGAACCGAACATCGTAGACACTAGACACAAGTGTGATCCGTCTGACATAATTCGGCCCCGCTGAACACGCCAGTCTTGGTCCCGAGTCTCTAAGATCTTCCTCCAACTGTAATATTCTTCCACAAGATAAGGAGTTCACACACACACATACACACACACACACACACACACACACACACACACACACACACACACACACACACACACCTGATGGGATGGAAAAGAGCTGTGAGCAGCAGCAGACTGCCTGCCTCCCTGCTGAGTGAATGAAAAGAGACTAAGAGAATCAATGTCCCAATGCATCACAGCAGCCCACATCAATTGACTGCACAGCCTGCAAAACACACTCACGCACACACGCACACACACACACACACACACACACACACACACACACACACAAATGCTGCTAGTTATATAAAATATCTGTTCACACCATGTCTATTATCTGATGAGGAAATAAATGCATCTTTAGATATTCAGTACTTTCTTAAAGAAGAAAATATCACCTCATATATGATATACAGGTATATCCGAGGGAAAAAAAACGTTGTTTTTAAATGTATTATGACGAGCACGACTGTGTGCGACAATTGGAAACAGCTGAGGTTATCTCAATTATCATCTCTTATGCAAAAAATCTGAGACTCTTCTCAGATCAGTCTGTAAAGACTGGAGCAGAAGAGGTTTCTCTCTCTCACCAGCTGATAAATAGCGGCCAAACATTGTGTCCATTAATATCCTGTTATGTCAGAATAAAGCCATAAGGAACATTAGCGTAAAAGTCTCCTGTCTGAATGACAACTAGAATTACCGCCACGTGGTTGTATGCCTTCGCCAACCAGTCAAGTTACAGTTTACATCCATATCTGTAAAAAATGTCATCACTTCATCATTTTATTCAACCCGTTCTCACTCCCAACTCGTCAAATACCACCGTTTGGTCATTGCCCCTCGGCATCGGAAACCGACGCACAGAGGCACCCTTTAGCATCAGCATGTAACGACCCGGGCTTTCAAATAATACCAAAGTTGTCACAGTCTGGCACTGTGTCCAGGTGCCCTCAGACCTTTTGTATACCGGACTGTGTATACAGATATCTGTGTTTTGGGTTTTTCCTCCTGTGTTCATGTACTTGATTTCCCTCCTTTGCCCATCTACACACCCCCTCTGAATCAGCCTTGTTAGTTCTTCCCAACCAATCAGCTCCTTTCCTGTTCCCAGTGTTTTTCCCCTGCCCATTCACCTGCCTAATCACCTCATTCCCCTCACCTGAGCTTCTCTGCCCATCTCTCCACCTGCAATTCAGCCTCTCGTCAGATGAGTTTGTATTTAAGTCCTGAAGCCTGTACTAAAAAGCCGAGTTCAACATACCCATGGTATCTTCTCGTTATCTGGTTTAACTAACCCTAACAAACGAGATCCCGCTAAGCGGTTCTACGACGGTGGTTATCAACTCGGTTAACCAACCCAGGGTTTCTCCATCTGGCTACGAGCGTGTTCACATGAATTGGCGGTGTTTGCAGCATGTGACCAATCACAGACATGGACAAGTCTACTGTCAGCAGAGTGGCACATTTTACAAAGAAGAGCAAACTATATTAGACAATACGAAGAAGTTAAACACATTATCCAGTCTAAAAATTGAACGGACGAACAACCATAGACATAATGCCTCCAGCCACGGAGGCATAAAATGGCGTCACTTTAAAAGCTTAATGAAACCAATAATGTTACGTATTTAATGTCTGGGAAAAGGCTTTGGTTCACGGATAAAAACAAAAAAAAGTGCTGCTTGGCAGAAAATCATCAATTATTGGAGGAAGTATTTACATGAGTCCCCACAGTGATGAAGTGATGTAGGCCAAGTTGTGTGATTTGTTTGCTTCCAGTGGGCCTTCACCGAAAGAGATTGTTACACTTGTTTTTCTTTTGATTCTGACAGATAACAGAGAAAACACAAAGCTGTCATTTCAAGTGTTTGAACAAACGGTGATGCTGCCGTTTTTCTGTCGACGGTCTACAAAAGAAATATAATCTCTTTCCAGTGTTTCCTCCACCATTATATTGAGGCCTGACAGACGAAGAAATATTGATTCATTTATTTTTTATAATAAATAAATAGGGATGTCAAAGTTAACGCGATAATAACGCGTTTACACAATATAATTGATGCAACTTGTGATTTTTAGGTTGTAGCGGGCTCAGTTTTAAAGCTAGAGTGAAGATACTGGCATCATATGAAACTATAAAAATGGCCATTTTCGAATGGGTCCCTTGACCCTTGACCTCAAGATATGTGAATGAAAATGGGTTCAATGGTTACCCAAGATTCTCCTCTTTACAGACATGCCCACTTTATGATAATCACATGCAGTTTGGGGCAGGTCATAATCAAGTCAGCACACTGACACACTGACAGCTGTTGTTGCCTGTTGGGCTTGAGTTTGCCATGCTATGACTCAGCATATTTTTTTATACTAAATGCAGTACCTGTGAGGGTTTCGGGACAATATTTGTCATTGTTTTGTGTTGTTAATTGATTTCCAATAATAAATATATACATACATTTCCATAAAGCAGCAGATTAACCCACTCCCATGTTGATAAGAGTATTAAATACTTGACAAATCTCCCTTTAAGGTACATTTTGAACAGATAAAAATGTGCGATTAATTGCGATTACGTATTTTAATTGATTGACAGCCCTTTAAATAAATAAATAAATATAGAGATATTAAGAAATAAACTTGACTTTTAAGGTTGAAATAATGTCCCATGTGTAGTAGAAAGTATTGCATTTCTGAATGTTGTGGTGTTATATTATTAGTTTGTTTCGTATGTTTTCCTAGCTCTTTATCTGTCAAAGACCAAAGCATTCCAAAAATCGAACAATGTCTGAAAAAAACAACCCCAAAGCAGTCAGAAATATTTAAGTTCTTTGAAAGAGACGAACACCATCAAACGATGCTGCCCAAATCCTTTAAATCCTGCCGTCACACTTCTCCCAGCCTGTTCTGACATCGTGACTGTTTTTAAAACATGTCTTTCTATGTTCCTTTCAGTGTGACGCTGAACAGAGGGAACGCACCTGACCTTGGGCTGCTGGAAACTTTCACAAAGCTTAATGACTTTTGTCATGTTCTCTCTCTCCTTCCTCACACAAATATACAAAGTTTATCACTGCAGCACCTCATATAGCCAACAAAAAACATGCACTTCTGATTCTGCTCTGTCAACGATGCATCCGTCAGTGCTTTTCAGCCGACATTACATGACTGTGACAAAGGCTTCATCCTTTAAATATTAATGTAGAAGAAAACAGCACATTCAAATGTTCCTGTCGTCAGCTGTCAATCCATTTATCAGTGTCTCCATCCATTCATCATCCATCACCATCAAGCTGGGACTGGGGTTCCACATCTAAAAGGTGGAAATCTAATTGTCAAGAAAAAATTAAAGCCTTGTTTTTAAAAACAGAGGTAATGTTTGGGTCAGTGTATTACATGCCATCCTTCATCGGGAGGCAGCCATTCGTAAATCCATTACTTAAACTGTATCCGAGAGCGCCTACTACATGCTACTGACGAATGCAGCATGCAGCATGTACTGTATACTGCATTCGTCAGTAGTATGGGACGTAATTCGATTTATTTTGTAGTACGCGAGGCAAAGTTTCGCGGGTTTCCGGTTTTGGAAAGCGGAAGTAAACAGCACGGACAACAGCAAACCTCCGCTACTCTAGCACCCCCTTCTGCTAAGAAAGAAATAAAGAAAGAAAAAAGGATGGATAATAGATGAAAGATAAGGGGGAAATTTATAGCAACCTAGTAGACAGAATTTTAAAAATGTCATACCTGTTTGTGGTAAATGCCCATAAAACGGCGAAAAAAGGATGCCACCAGGAGAAGTATTTTGGCCATCATAAGTGAATATGAATCCCATGTAAGTGAATATCAAGCTTTCTTTAAGGGTTAGCTACGGTTAGGTAAAGTGGTAGAATTGGGCTCTTAACCTTGAACATACTGTAGGTGCTATCAGATAAGTCAATAAATAATATTCTCTGACAAACTTGTTTATTAGAAAACTGTTTATTCCTTAACACAAATGAACTCTGTGGAAAAAAACCTGTTACAGTAGAGAGTAGAAAAAACATTATATTCACTTTATTTGCATTTTTATATATCTATATATAGACTATAGATTTTCAGTACACACAAACAATAACAATTTGTAACTGTTTAAAAACGTTGGACAAATGAACACATCTTCTCCTCGTACTGCGCTACGAGGGCAGTATTTACAATTAAATGCCCACACCCCTAGTCCGCCTCAACCTGGGAGAGGAAGACTTAAAAAAAAGACTTCCGTTTTTCAAGGCAGACCGTAAATGCCTTGGTTGAGTGTCTGGAGTACGCCAAGGACCATGGATGGGGAAATGACCCGGAGGTTGCCATTTATCTGTATTGGCTGGACAGTGCCACCTCCTATCGCGTCGTGTCGGAGGCATTTAATGTCCCCATCAGCACGGTACATGATGTCGTGCATCGGGTCGCAGGCAGCATCATGGCCAGCTATAAAAGAGTGGTCCATTTTCCTGCCGCAGATGAGCTGGATGGGATTGGGGAAGGCTTTGCCCAGCTGGCTGGCTCCCATGCCTTCCGTCAAGTAGCTGGCAGCATAGATGGAACGCACATCAGGATCAAGCCACCTGCAGCAAACAAGGAAGACTACCTGAATAGGTACCTTGCATACAAATTTCCACTTCACACAAATATATAATGGCCTGCTTTAATCTCATATCAATGTCAATTATTAGTGAATACATTTACTACATTTTTTTTATTTTTAACAGGAAGCTTTTCCACTCAATTCAGCTGCAGGTGATCTGTGAAGGTCGCTTCCTTAACACATTTACAGGTATGGATGGGAATCAGTATTGTATCAACGGGTTGATACAATATTGCTTTGAGTCTTAAGATTTGAATAGTATTTTCAAGTGAAACTGTGACCCCAGATTACATTTAATTGGGATTTGTGGTTACTTTTTATCGTTAATTGTATTATTACTTCCAAAGATATTTCATAATCATAAGTAAGTTTCTAAAATGACAACCAGTGTGTCTCAGAAGTGTTTACGTATCAGGCATTCTTTACTTTATCTATTCTTCAACATGCCTTTAGAGCCTTTTTTAAAGGCTGTTACTCTTTTCTTATTTTTCACAATGACCGTTTACAGGACTACCTGGTTCTGTGCATGATACACGGGTCCTGCGGTTGAGCTCCAGCTATGTGCAGCAGCTCTACCTGCCTCCTGGCTGGTGCATCATTGGGGTCGGAGGGTACCCATGCCTGGCTGCACCCATCAGCCTGATGACCCCATACAGGGAGCCGGTGCAGAGCCCAGTCCAGGGGAGGTATAACCGGCATCATTCCAAGGCCATATGTGTGGTGGAGAGGGCAATTGGGATGATGAAGACCCGGTGGCGCAGCATCTTCCTCAAGGCTCTTGAGTTAAAGGAGAACATAAGATATGTGTAAATGTAACTACACGTTGGCTGACTGCTGAGCAGCAGGTCGGGAAAACAAGCAGCAAAGTGGTACAAAGAAGAACATTTTGAGTTAATTAAAAGACTTATACAGCATTGTAACCAATAAGGAAAATTAATTTAAGTTTAATTGACATTTTGGCTTCATGCACCATTGAGCAACTCTCGTAGGTTTGAACGGGCTCCAACGCTGTATCCAGTTCTCCTTATATATCCATGCTCTAAACACAAGGTACATAAATTGTGTGTAAGCAAGTTATGCAAATTAAAACTTAGACTTGCACTCCCACACATCTGACTTGTATTCCTAATATTTCTTCTTGTTGTTTTTCTGTTGTCGTTGTGTGATGTTGTATATCTTTCACCTGGATGTATATCACTTTTTGCTGCCACCAGAAAGCCCCTCTTTCAAAGTAATCTTGTTTTCAAGCACTGGACAAACACTAGCACTATTTCAATCAGGAGAGACTCGTATGAATTGAATGGTGATTTATTACAAAGTGCACGAATTATGAATAGTAACAGTCTTTGGCGATTTAGACCCAATGTGAAATAATAAGGGGGAAGTGAGGCTGTAGTAGGATTTAGGATTATTCCCCCGGGTCTAGACACTGGTGATGGTGGTAGTGAAGATTGATGCGGATCCGATGAATGAAGTGGAGCAGGATTACTCTGATGTGATGAATCTGGAGGTGATGGGGTGGTGGAGGGTCGCATCCGTTTGTGCTGAATACTGACACTGAAAACAGCATAGAGGAGAACGGTTTTTAAACTTTGTGATTGGTTTAGGGAGATATGGCAAGATCTGATTGGTCACTGAAAAGAGAGACGCCCATAATCAGCTGACATATTAATAGCCCATGAGAGAGAGACCCAGAATGAATGAGAATGAATGAGCTTGCACCCCTAGTCTTCCTAACTGAATTTACGCATAAGCTTCATTAGTAAGACTTATACATGTTTGAACATGTGAAAAGCAGGCACCAGATTAAAGAAATAGCAGTGATTACTGTTAAAACTATAACTTTTATCAGCAGTCAAATCTTTTTCAGAGAAGTGTAAAAAGTATAATGCAGCGTTCCTCTCACATGAGCTCCAGGTCTAAATGTAAAGTTATTTCAGCCTTCGATCTCTTGTTGAGTCAGCTCTAATACACTCTTCAACCAGCACTGCTCTTTTCTCCATGCTGCTGCATTATGTCATGTTTCACAGTCTATCAGCAGTGCTCACAGAGGCTGGATTGACAGGTTCGGGGTGGCTACTGTTTTCCCAGCGGACTGAGCTGTATCAGGCGGCGGTGGAACATCTGAGTTTTTGCTGAAGTCAGTGGAGTCACTTTGTCACAAACACTGACTGGAACAGAGTTGTTGCTCCCCGTGGGATCGTAGCACGTCTGTCATACCCACTATTTAGCTTAAAAAACACACACACTTTTTCCAACACACAAACCCACGTGCACCAATAGTTAAGTCACAATAAAGCCTCAAGTTCCCACAAATAAAAATGTGCCTTTTATCCGTGGCATAACGGGTCAGTGTCAAGAAACTTAACTAATAACCTCTTAAAACGACTACTCCTATAATTATATGTATACTATGTTCTGAAAAAGAAAAAAAACTATCAGAGATAACGATTTAAACTTCATCTGCCCCCGAAAATGTAATGATTTATAGCAATGATCTAATACATTTTTAAAGGATAAACATATAAATAAGACTTCCGGAGTTATTTAAACCCCAGCCACGATCTTTTCCTAAACCTAACTAAGTAGCCTATTTTTATTTTGAAAAGACTGGAGCGGAAATTGATACTTGTCACGTGTTGCTGGACATTTTGTAGGAAAACGCACGAAAAATACGTTGTTGAAAGAGTGACGAGCGTCACAAAAAAAAGAAAATTTGTGTCTATGTTCTCGAATCAAATAGATTAAATTTCGAGACTATTTCACGAACTGCCGTGAAACTGTGTTGAAAAAACACAGGACTTCAACCCAGGAAACTGCTGTTTGTGTCCTGTGTGAAATTAAAAGTCAACATTCACTTACTTATCACTTAATTAATGTTCGTAGCGTTAATGTAACAAACAGTTATTTTAAGCCAAACCATGTTTTTTTTTTTTAACTAAACCTAACCAAGAAGTTTTGTTGCGTTTTTTTGTTTTGTTTCAATTTACGTTAACCACGTGTTTAAAACAGCAACCGTAATATATTTCCCTAGAAACGTAATTTTGTAGGAGACAGGGTTGATCATTTGGTCACATGTGAAACACCCATTTTATTAGCATGTACAACAGCTGTCTTACATGGTATCATATGTCAGCCCAGTTGCACAGCAGTTTGTGAAATAGTCAGGAAATGTTATGCATTGATTTGTGTATATAGACACAAACTTTTTTTTCGAAATTTTTTCCCCCCAAAAGACTGGACTGGAGCTGAAATCGACACGTGCATCACGTGTTGCTGGACATTCGTAGGAACACGCTACGTTGTTGAAAGTCGTGCTGATCATCATGAAAAAAAAGGAAATTTATGTCTATGTACACAAATTAAATACATAAAATTTCGTGTATCCATGACTTTCACTTAGCAGTGGTTGGCTGGCCCTTCTCTTGCTCGAGTAACGCTGTTCTGAATCACTGAAACACCTCAAAGCTTTTTCCCTTCAGAAAATGTTGAAATGTTTGCCCTTATCAGCGTTAAATATCAGAGCGAAGGTTGGCAGAAAAATTGAGTGAAGAAGACGTTTCTGAAGTTAGTTCAAAAGTTATTTAAAGGCAACAAAGTAAAGCAGCAGAGTAGATGATGTAAAGGGGAAATAAGGATGGAGTAAAAACACATTGGTATGCACTGTCTCACAGCTTCTAGCTTTAATGTGGGACTTAGAGACACACTCGATCATCCCGGGGAGGAAAGCCTACAGTATGTTGTGTGCGCACTTACACACACTTACCAACTGTGCAGAGTCTCTGATCCTCGGATCATTGCTTGGCCTTCACTGCAGCACTTACAAAAACATGAGAAAGTATGGAGTCAGATCAGTCTCAATATTAATGAATGCATGCAGAAGGATTCACAAATGTTTTTTGTGATCTATAAATAAATGACTCTCTCCACAAAAATATTTTTCAATGCACACAAAAATAATTATCGTTGTATCTAAATGTAAAAAAAAAAATCCACATTAAAAAAACAAGTTTCACAAATATATTTCTGATGCACACACAAATGTTTCTTATATTAAATAAATGTAATAGAAATCCACAAATATATGAATTTAAAAGTATTTGCAATTTTCATCCAAAACATATTTGGATGTTGTAACATTCATATATAAACTGTTCAACCTACATTTACAAACTGCTCGTCGTGTGAACTTGATTGCATCCCGATCCACAAATGCATTTTTTCAACAGGGAATTATCTGTAGCCAATTAGTTAAATCAGGACAGACCCCATATGAAATGAAAAATGATTTATTACATGGTGCATGATAAGAAGAACAGTGCAAAGTCTTTGGCGATTAGACTCCATCGTGACATAGTATATCAAAGGGGGTAATGATGCCGTGGTGAGGTTAGGTATATTCACCCCTATAGAAGTAGTGTAGAATGTAGTCTTTTCTGCATTACACTACATTACCTTACTGTAAATGTGGATTCATAAGCAGAATTAGAAATTAGACATGGAAGAAAACTTTCAAAAGTAAAACAGTCATAGTTATGCTTGCATAACCCGATGATATGCGAACGAGGATCCATTAAACCAGTGCAATGAGTGATGTCGTATAGAACATTTGCAATGAGTTAGATCAAGTGGGAAAAACTGCAAAGAGAAGTCAAGTGGGACCAGTGCAAAGAGTGGGATCACGTTAGACCAATCCCGTGTGAATCAAGTCGGCTAACCATCTTTATTTATTAATTTTGATCATTATTACTATTTATTTAATAATTTTAACATTCAAGACGCTATCATTCAGCGGCTTATGGTTACTGGGTGATTTGCTTTATAAGCTGTAATGAACGAGGTAGATAAACTCTGTGCATGTAGTGAATGTATACCATTTGGCATAAGTGCTTCTATTGCTTAGTCAATATTTATCAATATTTAACTGATATAATGACTATAACGTATTAACTAACATTGTATTTGAGTACGCTTGGTCCTTTAATTCCCATTCAGCAGAACTTGTAGGAACGTACGAGTGCCACAAGATGGAACAGCGATGAAAGCATGACACCTTGCGGCTTACGGATTTACCACAATACACATATTGCAAGTACCACATAAAGTGTGATGCTTTATGAATGATGCAAAGTGATAATTGTAGGCTATGACGGCATGATGTTGTACGAGAATACCTGTGCAACCGGGAGTTTGCTATATTATCACAGACCCTTATGAAACAGAGGGAATATATGGCCCATCTCGAATTATAAGACTGCTTCAACCTGTTACCCTGTAAACTAGTAGAATTAGAGACCCACGGCTATTACAGAATGTATGGTAATGGATCCCCGTGAGCAGCGTATGCGCCGAGAGAATGAACAGTGTGTTACAGTGTGGACAAGCACCTCGAAAACTAGTTAAAAAACAGCTGGATGATCTACAAGTACTTGATCCGATTGAGGAAACTGTTAGGATGTAACACGCTGAGCATTTATAGGTGCCAGAAGTAAAGCGTTCTGTTTTTGTGTTACAGATAAAACGTCTCTCTGCCATACAAGGACTCCCCTTTGAACACTAATTCCTTCCTGACTCTGTTAATGAGAGTTGTGTCACTTCTGCTGCACTAACACCGACTGGATTCAAAGTATTTACCAATCAGTTAGTAATACTCTGTAATACCCCCTGAGCTCGTATGAGGGAATACATCAGTCTCTAAGCCAGTTACCAGCAGACAGCGAGAGACCTGAAAGAACCTCAGCCGGCAATCACATTTCCTCACTTATATAAACAGCAAGTAGGCCTACATATATACAAACTCAATTCTACAATAACATAATATGGCGTCCTTTCAAAGACAATAAATAAGTGAATAACACCAAAATTTCTCCTCACCTTTTGTGTGGAAATATAAACTATAATCATATGACAGCTATTGTGCATATTTTTCCAAAGAGGATAAAAACCTGTTTGAACATATTAGTGGAGAGCTTCAAGCGTCTTGGTGGGTGTTCCACTTGGCAGTTGTTGACTGAACACATAATTGCATGTATTACTGTGAACGCTGAGAGGAGGCATGTTGAACATTAACACACTGTTTGTGTTGTGACACAACAGAATGATTTTAGGTCTTTGTGGTAACAAGCTCCAGAAAATACATGGGGGCAAGAAACAGCGGACTCGTAAGTTTACATGCAAACAAAAAGAAATGGTATGTACCTGGTGACACAAAGCTTTGTGAATGCTCAACACAGTCTCATGGCAGAAATAGTCACGGAATTGAACCTATTCGATTCGTGTACATACAGTAGACACGAATATCCCTTTTTTCTCAAGATGCTCAGCACGACTTTCAACAATGTATTTTTCATGCATTTTCCTACGAATGTCCACCAACACTAACTAATTCATTTTAGGAATAGATCGACTTGGTTAGGCTTAGGCAACAAACTACTTAGTTAGGCTCAGGAAAAGATCGACTTGGTTAGGCTTTAAAGCAACAAAACTACTTAGTTAGCTTTAGGAAAAGATCGCGGTTTTAACACCAGAGGTGGCGTAACTTATAGTGATTTTGATGCCAAAAATAAAGTGATGCCAAGTGGTGTCTGTATGTAACAAGCTGGGATGAGTACCATGGATGTAAAAAGAGAACTGGATACAGCATTGGAGGCGGTCTCCCGTTCATTCCTATGAGAGTTGCTCAGTGGCGCATGAAGCATGGCTTGACTGCTGAGTGATAGAGTACCTGTATCTTTCGGCAAACTTCTGCATCCATTGGGCTCATAGAGCAGGCGCAGTAGTGTTTCCTTTAACTCTGCCTCCCAGCCCTCGCTCCAGCCTCGGTCTGGGTTCAGCTATTAGTGCATTTTCCAACTTTTAAGACCCAATGATTTAAATAAGGGCTATTCAAGTGTTCGTACTGGGAAGTTGATTCACCTAAAACAAATCCGCTGAGTTACGGACGTTTCTTTCCCAGTGCAAGTCTTTTTGGGCCCAATGGCATCATGATGGACACGGAAGTTGTAGAACCACCGTTTGTCCACTATGAAAAATTTGTCTTACAACCTGACGCTCTTCCTGGGGGCTTGATGAGAACGTGTATGTATACTTACTGACCTTGTTGTCACTTGTAGCAAACAAGCCCCGTGGAGAACAGTAATGTAGGGGGCGCTATCACTGCTGAAAAAAATAATCAAACTTAATTTTCTTCTTTTTGTATATTAGAATCTTGGCCAAATAATTACACTGAGGATATCTATACTGATTTCTAACGACAAACAAATTTAAATTGGTCTTTAAATGAATGTGTCATATTTGTGCTGTGATTTTGATTAAGAGCTGTGCGACCAGTGAGAAATTAAAGGGATCTTTATTATTCACTGCAACATCCCTGTCTGCATGAAATCATTTCAGCAACCTACTCAGTATTTACCTCCACTGTGCAAACAGAACTCACACACTCACTGAGTTCACACTTTATATGGCTGCCAGCAGACTCGCATTAACTGCACATTAAAGTGCTTTATGAATAGCTGCACTCATATGTCTCTCTGTGAGTGCGAGGATCTCCTATGTTACAAAAGCACATACCACACACCAGCCAGGCTTGTGTTGTCATGGTAACTGCAGCTCCTTTAGACGTTGGCATTGGATTGAATTGAAGAAGAGAAAAAGGGTGACATACTTACTGACCTATAAATATTTACATGAGTATCTGCACTGAATGGGCACTTGACTCTGAAAGCATTGTCTCCAGGTGCTGCTGCCGAGGAGACGGTATTAAATCTGTACCTGTGGTGGACATAGATGTATTAAGAGAACTGGATACAGCGTTGGAGGCGGGGCCCCGTTCATTCCTATGAAAGTTGCTCAGTGGCGCATGAAGCCTAAATGGCTCGACTTCTGTCTGGAAAAGTACCCGGATCTTGGGCACACGGAACATGCGCAGTAGTGTATGCTCGGTCACATGATTCGGTCACTGGGTCCCTACTTCACGCTGTCGTCACGGCTTGCGCTCCAGCCTCGGTCTGGGTCTCATTCACATGAACAGAGGAAGGAAAATAACTCTGGATTCAGCTTTACAACTTTAAAAACTTAATTTTTTTAATAAGGGCTATTTAGGTGTTCGTATTGGGAAGGTGATTCACCTCCAAAAAAATTATCCGCTGAGTTTCAGACGTCTCTTTCCCAATGTAAGTCTATGGGAAAAAGTATTTTTGGGCCCAACGGCATCACGTGTCTGACACGGAAGTTGCAGTACCGCCTTTTGGCCACTACGTAAGTTGGGATCGACGACCGGTGCACTTCCTGGGGGCTTGGTGGTGGAGCCCTAACCCGTGGAATATGAAACACTGCTGGTTTCATCAAGCTGTCCAAGTCAGTGGTCTGTGCGGCTTCATTCAGACATGACAGGACATTTACAGAAACAGCAACATGCTTGTGTGATATTTACCAGCTGGTGTGCGAGGAGCAGTTCAAAAGTTTAATGATATGAAGGAAGACGTTTTGTGTCCCCTCATAGACTGCAGCTCTTATTTTACCGTTGAAGCCTTGATTAATGACACTCGTGTCAACACGTTCTCACGGCAGTTTGTGAAATAGTCACAAAATGTAATCTATTTGATTTGTGTACACAGACACAAATTTCCCTCGTTTTTTTTTTTAATGTTCAGCACGACTTTCAAAAACAGATTTTTTGTTGTGCGTTTTTCTACGAATGTCCAGCAACACGTGACGCATGTGTCAATATCCGCTCCAGTCTTTCAAAAATAAAACTACTGAGTTAGTTTTACGAAAAGATCAACTTAATTAGGATTAGGTAAAAAAACTACTTAGTTTTAGGAAAGTTTGTGATTTGGGTTAAAATAACACCGGAAGTGACGTAACTTCAGTACAGAAGTTACATGACAAAAACTACTCTGTTAGCTTTAGGAAAAGATCGCGGTTTGGGTTAAATTAACTCCGGAAGTGCCATAATTTATGTACTGAAGTTATGTGACAAATAAATCAACTCTGACTAGTGGTTTCACACAGGACGGACATGAACACGGGTCTCCTGGGCAAAAATCCTGTGTTTTTTGACCCACCCATCCACCCCAACCGCTTCCCTATGCAGCGTTCGCTGCTCTCCATACGTCTCTTACGTGGCTTTCATACAAATTGATGTGAAATTCGTGTCTATGTACACGAATCAATACATTCAATTTCATGACTATTTCACAAACTGCTGTGTGACTGGACTGCTCCTGCCCTCTTTAGTCAATCCTCAAACACATTTTCTTTTCAATTATCATTTATTAGGTATATCTCTTTTGTTCAGCAAATCTGTTTTTATAGACTGACAATCCTGTCTCCTGGAAATTACGTCTATGTAGTTCTGATTTGTTCCCCCTTCGTTGTAGTGAAAATTAATTATGTTCAGATGGAACGTTTTTCAGAGTGAATGAAGAGTTCAGGACACCAGAGACACGGTTCACATCCTGATTCCTGTCTGTGGTTTTGTTTGAATGTTAATAAAAGTCGCTGCAGAGTTTGTCTGTATTAAAACAGACCATGATTTTTCCCTATAACCTTAACCAAGAGCTGCGAGGGTCTCATGACCATAAAAAAGTTAGAATAATGCTGAAGCCAATAGTGGATATTGTATAAGACTGGATTTTTTTTGTTGGAAAAACGTGAAATATGTTATCAGGGAATATTTTACTGATTCATTTCTCTTCTATCTGTGGTTCTCAACACATTATCTCCTATGGTACAGCTGGTTCCTCAAACTTTATTACTTCCACTGGTTCATTTTCCTTTAGAAAAATGTTGCCTTTTTATGCTATATGTCAGTTGGCATCTTTTTGTATGAAATTTGCTATAATACGTTTTATTGTTATTATCAAGATTGCCATTGTGACTTTTACACAAAAAACAGCTCATTAAGACGTGTGACCGGCAAACCCGTTCTCACTCCCAACTCGTGAAATCCCGCCGTTTGGAACCGATGCACGGAGGCACCCTTTAGCAACAGTATGTGACGAACCGCGCTTTCAACTAACTCCAATGTAAACCCATCAGGCCGTTATTAGACTGTCGGAGCAAGTGACGTAGTAATAATAGCCAAGGCGGGAGGTAGCGGTGGTGGATGGGTCAAACAAACACACAAGACTTTCAACCAGGAGACCGGCGTTTGTGTCCTGTGTGAAACTAAGAGTAACATTGACTTATTTTGTCACGTCAGTCTTTACTCACGTGACTCGTCGGTATTGTCAGTCCCGTGAGTCGTTTGTCAGGAAAGGGACACTGACCAAGCGGTGGTATTTGACGAGTTGGGAGTGAAAATATGTTGGACCAAAAGGTAAGACTGCCACCAGATCAATGTATTGAACTGCACGTCTTAAAGGGGTTCTAGTTTACAGCATCAGACTGAGTTGTTAGTGTCATATTCAGCTATAAACCTACTAATGCCCACTTCTTGTCACTTCCCTCCATCAGCAGCGATCAGAGCGGCCTCTCCAGTTAAAAGTGTAAAGTAGTGACAGTCAATTGGTCTTCTGGAAGAATCCCACCCTCTCTTTTCTGTGTGCGGTCCCCATCCATCACCAGCAGCCGGTGGGTGCCCGGGCGACATTGTGTTTATGCAACTTAAAGAGCTTTTCTCTGCCCCGCCACATTGATGTATAGCCCAGGAGCCCAAAACAGATGATGTGTGCACTGGGAGGATAGGAGAATGGATGAGGGGGCTGCGGCCGCCGGCGAGCTGGATGCACCTCGCTGGGAGAACCTGTCAATATTCATGTTAATAACAACAACAAAAAAATGGAGTTTTGGGATGAAATGGGGTCGGCTGATGCTGTGGTTTTGTTGTAAGATTTAAAGGCTTTTACAGGGAATGTGCAGCGTTGGTTTGCTTGATATTGCACGGTGAGAAAATCTGTCAATACTAATGTTGAGAACAAAAAGAGTGGAGTGTGTGGAATGAAATGGTGCTGTGTGGTGCTTTAAATGTGATGTGGTTTTTTTTGGAGGTTTTCAAGGTTTTTGGGCATGTTGTGAGACACTGAAAGCGACAGCGCGGATTGATTGCTGAGGCTGATTAGAGAATTACTGCTGTTTCAGGTTATACATTTAAAGTGACAAGATGGATCGAGTTCTAAGTATTGTTTGTTTGTCTCGAAATAAAATCTTTCATGCTTGTGAACATTTCACTTCTTCACTGTGTGCTGCAGAAAAGAGACAGAAATGCCAGCTATCATTTAAATTAACATGAGGTCATTCCTTCATTTAATTATTCATTCATTTAATACGGCATTTAGAAAACATCATACTCATGTTGCTATTGTAATAATTTGTCTGGGGACATCTTTTCATTTAAGCAAACATCAAATCTGCACTACCCTGTTTTTACCAACCTGGTCTCATGGGAAGGCGTATAAATACCATGACATTACACAGACATTTCGTGCGTCATGAGTACGTATTTGAGCCTTTTCGCTTGACATTTGTCGCAAACATCCGCAGTTAATAAGGAGCTGGGTACTGCCCATTAGTCCGAAGGCCCATTACTCTGAAACCCTAATAGTTTGAAAAGTGTCCTATTGGATTGAAAGCCCACAGAGTCCAACAGCCTGTTATGCCCAAAAACAAAAGCCCACTGCTCCGAAGGCCCGTTGCTCCTAAAATACACACCCTGGGGTTGGAGTTCAGTGACTGCCAGCCTTATTACTACAGACTCCCTTATTGTTCAATTTCACAAATAACATATAAAGCATAATGTAAATCATATCTGGCTTTTATGACTCCTAAATCAAGACTTTTAATTTCGGCTGATATTTTACTTCGACTTTTATTGTCACAGGACGATTGTCGTGTGTTTTTATTGACGTTTGTGACGTGTTTTCTGTAGTTTTGTTATGTTGCTTCCGTACATGTTTTACTTAAATTAATTACTTATTTCAAGCCCAACCATGATGTTTTCCCTTACCCTAACTAAGTGGTTTTCTTGCCTGAACCCAAGTTAGTGGTTTTCTTGCCAAAAACTAACTGCGGACGTTTGCGTGACGTACAAATAACACGCGAAAAGGCTAAATTATGTACGCATGACACGTCGAATGACACGTCGAATGTCCGTCGAATGTCGTGGTATTTATACGCCTTCATGTGAGACCAGGTTGGGCTTCCTGTTTGCTCCTCTTGGTTTGTTTGTAAAGTCAGCATCAACATGAAACAGAACAGACCTTGAAGACAACATGCTAATGTGGTGCAACATTCTCACTCTTGTTCAGTCTAGATGGACACATGAATATTCTTCAGAGCCAGTGTTGGCTGTAAAAGGTCCCGCAGCAGAAAATGATGATTTGGCCCTGAGTCGTCTCCGGGTGTCTTCCTCTCTCGCTGAGCTCCTGGCGGAGGCTAATTTTGTTGCATTGGGACAATATGGCACACGAGCAGCAGCTGAGCAGCAGGTTGTCTGACATTTCCATAAGCACACTAAACACCTGTAAGCCATTAACACTGTAAGGTCAACAGAGAAAACAATAATTCAGCTGTCAGATGCTCCACTTGCCTTTGACATAAAATTAATAATAAAAAGTATATTTAGGGAAGCTCCCACACAGGTATTTTTTTTGGACCTGATCTGCGGATAACTTCTGATTTTTCTACTTACCTAAATCCTCAATCACACAGAGATGCTCAATGTACACAGTAAAAATAGTTATATAAACACGTTAAAAATAATCATATAAACATGTTAAGGTCTCTGCCGGTGCCCCATGTGACTAATTGACCTTTGGTCTTTAGCGTGTACTATGTAAATCAGAATGTGTGATCCCTGGTGTGTGATTGGCCATGATGCCAAGACACCGCCTATCTCACTTCCTGGCTGACTGCGGCAACCTAACAGTTGAACCAAAGATCATAGAAGCAAAGAGTCGAAACTCAGGTGCTTTTTTGACAACAGCCGCTGCCGCCATTTTGGACGCCAATGAGTCTGTGGCCATGGATGTATAAAGAGACATCTGTAAATCAGAGGATATATTATTTTTGAGGTAACACTTAATTAGCCCTCATTTAAATCATTATGTCCTAAAAGTTGTAAAATTAACAGACCCATGGGATTGCACCGCCCTGCACGCTTATATGACATATCCAGTTCTGTCGGCTTCCTGCTAGCTGTATGCGGCTGTAATAATGGAAATATTGGCTGTAATTCATCACTTTTATTATCTTCTAATACACCCATGGGCTGTGTGCTGTAAGCCTGTACCGTGCTGGATTTATTAACGTCTTTCTTCCCAAACAACCGGCTATCGGCAAGTAGCTAGTAGTGCTAGTAGCATGACATAAACAGAATTTAATGTAGTTGTAGGCTATTTACCAACACACAGGGGGAAAGCGCAGGGCACAACCTCTTATACATCCATGGTCTGTGGTATATTGGACATCCATTTTGGAGGTCCTTGACACGAAAAAGATTGAGATTGCTCTCAAAATCTGTGTGCTGGATTTTTCCAACTTCCGTTTATGTCCATCGCTCACTTTATGCTCCTCTGGGAAGCGGCCGGGCCAAAAACTGTAATAAATAAATAAGTAAGTAAATAGTTATAATAGTATGCATATTAATAATATTGTTATTGTTCAACACAGGACATTTAAGTAGAGACATTAAATATGACAATAGAATAGAAATAATTTAGTTTTACTTTTGTACAGCACTTTGTAGGTGTACGTTTTACTGGCGTCCGGTAGTCGCTTTCAGTCCAAAATGGCGGTGGCGTAGCTCTGCTTCTGGGTGCTGATGTTGCAATGGAACGTACAATTGACTTTAACTTAGCGATATACATTCTTTGATTGAACTTCCCAGCACTAAATTGGAGCGGACTATATTTGCTGAAACCCAGAAACATTTTCACAAATTCTGGAGACATGAAATAAATATGAAATATGTCAAATAGGAAGTGTGTTATATTGTAAACAAAAGACTTGTGTTCTCTCAGTTTATTCTTATGAACCATAGTTGAACCATGGTTGTATTCTAAGTGGCAATTTTGGGCTGTGCAGGGACAAACCTCTGTTACGTCAATCTCAGAGACTTGGCAATGGTGTCTGAAGGACACAAGCATGTCTTTCCGTCCTCTGTATGTCTTTCCGTCCTGCTGCATCCGTCTCCTCTGGGAAGCTTTTAGTCATTTGAAAATGCAAAATGTCAAACGACTAATCTTCTACTTTAACTTCAGTTTGAGCAGCTCAGCCCTGCTCTGCTGTCCCTCTCTCTTTCTCTTGCTCTTCCCAACATACAGAAGAGAGAGAGAGAGGCAGGCGGGTTAATAACTTGCTTTGCTCTGGACGCTTTAAATTGGTTTCCATTGACACCTGCTATCTCTCAGCAGATAGCAGAGAGGACCTCATCAAGTGTAAAGACGCTGATGGCGGGGAGCCAAATAACCCACTGTAGAGCAATAACTTCCATTCCATATATACGCAGCTCTTATTGTTGCCATGTCAAATCCCTGACTTTTGTTCCTCCTCCGGTGATGATGTTCTGTGTCTCCGTCACTTTTCAGCCGCCCTCGATGCCTTGTTAAGATAAACCATTCATTTCCATTCACGCTTTTTAATTGCCTTGCCACGAGGTTGGGCTTATCTCAAATTAGACGTTCAAATATTGAAATATATGTCATTATCTGGCTTCTTCTTTTGTCAGAAAGGGAAGATAATCCAGCGTGGGGCAGCAGAGGAAGAGACGGATGTCTGCTGAGAGAGAAAAGTAAAAAAAGGAGGAAAAAGTTAAAGGTACAGGAAACTCATGGAGTTTAATATGTGCTTATTATGTGTGTTTGTGCCATCATCTTTTAGAATAGTCAGGAGTTAATGCCATTGACTTAACTGCTCTTATGTTGTTTCTTTACTTACATATTTATTTCCTGGTTCAGACGCTTGGTTTTAAACAAGTGGCAACCTCGAGTGCTGAAAAATGAAGCCAATGAAGAAGTGCCAAAAACTGCAGTTCCTCCAATGGCCACTCAAGGTTGGCTCCAGAAGCGAGTCAATCCCCATAGACTCCCATATTAAAATGCCCACTTCACAACAGTTTGTGAAATAGTTACGAAATTTATTCCATTTGATTTGTGTACATAGACACAAATTTCCCTTTTTTTCGTGACGCTAAGCACAACTTTCAAAGTCTTTTTAGTCCATCTTCCTACAAATGTCCAGCAACAGGTGACACACGTGTCTTTTCAAAGTAAAACTACTTAGTCTTAGGAAAAGATTGACTCGGTTAGGCTTAGGCAACAAAACTACTTTGTTAGGTTTAAGAAAAGATAGCGGTTTGGGTTTAAATAACACCATAAGTGGTGTAACAAATAAATCAACTTTGACTTCTGCTTTCATACGGGACATGAACACCAGTCTCCTGGTTGAAAGTCCTGTGTTTTTTTACCCATCCATCCACCCAGGCCTCCTCATGCGCAGCGTTCATTGCTCTTTATACTTATTCGGCGGTCGGAGCAAGTGACGTAGTATTAATATTGTGAGAGTCCGTTCAGGGCGGGCAGGAGCGGTGGTGGATGGGTCGAATAAACACAAGACTTTGAACCAGGAGACCGCTGTTAGTATCCCCTGTGAAAACTAAAAGTAAAGTTGACTTATTTTGTCACGTCAGTCTTTAGTCACATGACTCGTCAGTCCCGTGAGTCGCTAGTCAGTGAAGTTGTCATCAACCACGACCGTTTCCTAGCCCTAACCAAATGGTCATGTTGCCTAAACCTAACTTCCTGTGAAAACAGAAGTTTATTTTGAAAGGAAACTATGCATGTAACAGACATATATTGACACGCCGTCCCCGCTCCGTCCAAAAGTAACTCAAGAGGGGTACCCTGTGCGTCAGTCTCCGATGCCAAGGGGCACTGACCAAGCGGCGTTATTTGACGAGTTGGGAATGAGAATGTGTTATTGTCACCCACTATCAACAGATTTACAATAATGGTGTGATTTGATCTGATAAAAGACCTTGGTGGAGGCTACTCTCATGTATCCTCTCTCCTTAGAGGACCGGAAGTCTGGACTGGAACAATTTCCGGGTTACCTGCGGATTGAGGAGCAAGGATCGATCAAAAGTAGGGGATTGGGATTTACTAAAAGATATGGAAGAAATGTGATTCTAAATGACGTTTCTTGTAGATTTAAGTAAATTATGAGAGAAAGAAAGTGAGTGTGTGAGCGAGAGGGAAGTGAAAGGAACAGGAAGAACCAGAGAGCTGCAATTTGACACATACAGTAAACTGAACGTCAAGGTCATGGAGTGAGGAATCCTCTATAATTCCTCATATCCTCCTCCTATCTGTTGTTTCTCATCCTGAGTTGCAATCGAATCAGCCTCTGACAGTTTGGAGTGTTCGGACTGAGCTGGCAAAGTGTCAGACAGTGAATGTGTTTGTCTGTGAACGTTTCCATCATTCATCGACTACACACGGTGTGAAAGACACAGAGAGGGGATTGTACGCCCTGTGGCTCAATAACAGCGTTGAATCCAGCGAGTAATTCAGAACACAGGTTTTATTCCGTCTCACTGTTTTTCTTCTTGTGTGCCGTCTGCCAGAGAATATGTCTCACTTTTTTTTTTTCAAAATCTCACTGTTCTTATTTTTAAAAGTCAGTCAGCACTTGGCAAAGTAATCAGTGAGTCATTGGTATTGATCAACAACTCTAACAAGCATCCAGTGAATATATCTCTTTGGATTCTGGCAGTGGCTCCAGAGAGGGGAGGACGCTGCATGATGCTTAACAAGACAGGAGAGAAGAACATTTCTGCTGCTGTAGAAAAATATTTTTTTTCCCAAATGTTTTCTCAAACCGTAGCTTAATTTTAAATACTGGAATTCATTTTAGAAGACTCATTAAAACACCACTCTTTGGTTGAACCGGCGAAACATAACGCAGCCTGTAACAAGGGATTGTGAGTAACAGCTGAGCTATAAAGGGTCACAAGCCTCAAAGGTTGGAAACCAGTTGATCATTGGTGCAAAAGTAATTTTGCCGTCACAAAGTGACCACAAAGACACACAAAAGAACCAGAAAGAGACACAAAAAAAACACAAATAGACACAAATGAGACACAAAATGACCACAGAAACACAAAACAACCAGAAAGAGACACAAAATTACCACAGAGACACAAAGTGTCACAAAATGACCAGAAAACGACACAAAATGACCAGAAAAAGACACAAAACTACCACAAAGAGACACAAAACAACCAAAAAGAGACACAAAGTGACCACAAAGAGACACAATATGAACACAAAGTGACACAAAACAACCACAAAGAGACACAAAACGACCACAAAGAGACAAAACAACTGAGAAGTAATTTGAGATTTTTTCCCTGTTAAAAGGTTTTTTTTTGGTGTGGAGTTTTTCCTTATCCAATTGAGAGGGTCGCCCTGTAAAGGACAGTTTGTCGTATCCTGTACAGATTGTAAAGCCCCCTGAGGGAAATTTGTGATTTGTGGTTTCGGGCTATCCAAATAAAATTAACATGACTTGACTTGACAATTAGACCTAAAGGAAACACAAAACAACCACAAAGAGACAAACAAAAAAAACCACCACGGATTTACAAAACAACTCTAATAAGGCGAGCTAGCTAAAACCAAATTTCCACACAGTATGTTAATTGTTGAAGCATGCCTTGCATTAATATAATACATCAGTCTATGTGATTATATGTAAATAATGAGAGTGAGTTTCTCTTTAGGACAATTGCAGAGGATAAATATTACCCGAGGGGATTCATTAAGACTTTACAGTGACATGAAACCAGTTGTGTTCATAAAAGCTGCCGTAAACAAACGTTTACATTTCTGTCTTTTTCATGACCGTCTCTTCCCACTGCTGTACAATTACTCTCACTCTTCTTCCCTCATCCCTCACCCCCTCTATAAAGTAAGGGTCCTCTGTCTATGAGCCTCTTTCTGAGCGATAAGCTGTGATGGGGAGTGTGTGGATGCTGTGTGGATTCACATAACCAACCTTCAGTGTCCAATTAGATTAGTCGCCGCCAAACCAATTATTGTAACTGGGAGGGGGGATGAGATGCCAGTAGTCGTATTAGTGCTCTGAACATGCTGACAAAGCTCTTCAGTAGCCACTGCAGTGGAAATTGCTGTCTTTTTTTTGCTAACATAATAATAGAAAAAAAGTTTTTGAACTTGGAACAAAAATACAGTGTAGAGAAAATTTGGGTAGAACTGCAACCTTTGGCATTAATTAGTCTGAGGATCTGGGATGCATTTCCTATCCCGAGAAAACCACAGTTGTAAGCAAAAACTGGATGGAAGCGAGAATCACTGTGTCAGATTAATGTGTTAGAATACTTATTATAGTGCTTTTCAAGCAACTCTATGTGCACCAAACTCATTCTGACAAAGGAATCTACTATCTGGTAGTGGTGTTGACTCATTTCCAACTATGTTTAGGGTCATTTTATTACCACATCAGAGCTTATGTTTTTACCACCGTCGGTTTGTCAACAAGATTTTACAAAAATAGTATTTACACAGTAAAAATCACTGGGTTTGGGTCAATATAACACCAATGCAATGCTGGGTTGACTTTACCCAGTGCCAATGGGTTATTTCGACCCAGCGTTAGACACAAGATGTTTGACGTTAATACTGTCAAAAATGTCAAAAATAATGTGACTTTCAAAACTGCAAGAGTAGATTAGTTCACAACCATATTTTAGCATGGGTAACTATTCTAACAGTAAAAAACACTGGTGGATTGTAACTACGTACAATTACTCATGTAATGTATTTTGAGATACTTTACCTGAGTATTTTCATTTTGTGCTACTGTTACTTCTACTCATCTCAGAGGTAAATATTGCACTTTTTACTCCACACATTTATTTGACACATATAATGCTCCAGGGAGGATGTATTTTTGTAGGCCAATAAAGAAGTTATTGCCCTGGGTTCCTTCAACAAAAAGACGATGGGATTTTTCCATTGGGTTTTGGATTATTAAATAAGCTCTGTGGCAAACAAACGTTTATGATACGTACACGTTTTGTTCATCAAGACAATCTTCACAAATAAACACCACTTTTTTTTATTTTTGAAGCGTGAATGCAATCGCCAGAAGTAAAAAGCTAACGTTAGGCTATAAACCAACTACACCACAGACGCATGAATGGGAGTATACATAACGAGGCTGTATTGGCGGATGAGTCGCCGTGATGACGTTTAGTAGTCTCATTTAACCACTTGTTAGCAACAGCCTTTTTTAAGACACAATTAAGGCTTCAAAATTCACGAGTGGGATATTTATTGGTGTATTTTATGTCATAGAACAAAACGTTAAAATCTCTTCAGTTTGTGTTAACCACAGACTTTATTTCAGGCATCTAACTAAAAACTAATTAAAAAAAACCATTTACTTCCAGACGAGGGAACAGGAAGTTCTAAAATGCTAAATAATTTCCGGATTTTAGGACCGATTCCTGTAGCACTCAATGCAGCCAGGTGCTTAGCTGACTGTAAAAGAAGGAGGAAACCGAGGTCAGTCAGACATTTCGGATAGCGGCTGTACTACCAGAGGCTCTACCACTGTGGGGGTGTGCCAGTATAGTTAATTCAGCATTTCCGTTCCTCAGCCCTGGATATCTACTGAAGCTCTAAATAAATCACAGGTATCCACAGGCCCATGTGTTGTGTTTATAGCCTAATGAACTTTTTGTAGCTTAAATGTGTGTTTTTTTTTTTTCTTTAGTATTTATATATAGAATTTTTTCTTCATCCGTTTTAAAAACATAATGCAGAAATATGGACTTGCATTTATATAGCGCCTCTCTAGTCTTCCAACTACTCAAAGTGATTTACAATATATATACTGTATATATTAAAACTATTTACTCAGAGTACATTTTAACTGACATTTTTTTTAACCTGAGTATATTTTATACAACTAATTCTACTTTTACTAGCATACAATATTCTTCCTGCCCTGGATGCCTCTGGACCACCGTGTTTGGCAGATGGCCAGTGTGAGGGCAAAACAGATGCACTCATTTAACAGAGCTCCCTCTCCTCTCCCCATTTATTCTGCCCATGTAACAGCAACTTATCTCAATGTGAAGGGTAACATTTTTTAAAATATAGCACAAAGGGCCAGGTGAGTGTGCAGAGTTATCTGTGCCGCCATGCATTCAGGATCTGTAGGTTTTGTTTTATTGATGACATTCAATGAAAAACAAGCTTCTTAGGAATTGAGATCGAGTGGCTCATTTTCTGAAAATCACCCATGCGGTTGAGGTTTTTCTAAAATTCCCAACAGTTTCTTTAATGCCTATTTTCTCCACAAAAGCAACCATGCTAAATCTCAGTTAGAGCAAAGAAAATGGAGACAAGACCATTTTTTTCAGGCAAAGATCACGCTGGTTTCATTGTTCCAGTGACTGAGGACTGAAATAAATCACATATCTCTCAAGGCAAATCAAGTGAGTAAGACACGAGCACCAAACTGCGTTTCCTCAGGGAATATATATAAAAAAATAACCAAATGTTTTTTTTTATTTCATGTTGATACATTCTTGGACAACACCACAGAATAGTTGCATGAGTGGCCAAATGTAAATCTCTCCCACAACATTGGCACATAAGCAGCAAGGGCAACATGAATATACCTAGTACAAACAGTAGAAAACATACATGCTTCCTTTTTTTTTTTTAACAAGTATTTTTTTTTTTTTAAATATATATTCATCTTTTTCTCCAATTCCCATAGTTTCCAGGAAAATAAGAAACCAATCAAAGCCATATTCTGCTGTGTGAGAAAGTATCAGTGAAATAAAGAAACAGAAAGGAAATCAAAAACAGTACAATTCAGAGCAGACAGGTGGAATCAACTGTGTTGTGAGAATTTCATTATTTGAAACTTTTTTTTTTTCTGATTCAACATCGAACATATCAGGCATGCATTGACAACCTCGACATCAACACCTTTTGTTGTATCAGTAGTCCAGTGAAGTCTGGACCCATTAGGTTCTTTTTAAGTCGGCTACAACACAGTTAAGGGTCATCATCATCATCATCATCATCATCATACACCTACAAAATACTGGAGAAGTCATCATGTATGTGCATGTGGAGAAGGAACACACATGTTGGGATGATAATGCTTTCATCATGGGACCACAAACATTTCAAACAGTTCAAACAAAAAGGCCTTTAAAAACACGCCTGTTTTTCTTTTTCTTTTTGGCTTTGCGTCTGCGGCCTGCTGAGGAATCTGATACTTACCACGTTGCTGACCTTTCAATAGAAAGCAAATCTCTGATGTTTTGCTCGCCATCTCATCTTTTTTTTGGGATAGCCATGCAAAGTTCACAGCTCGGATTTATTACAAGTTTCTGAGAAAACAGGTACCTTCAGATCTCATTCCCAGTCACATAATAAGAGAACACTGGAAGCAACCTGGTCTTATATCCACATTCCTAATCGTACATAGTTAATGCCCCTGAAAACATGCCTTCAAATCTAAGTGTTTCTTTAAAAACAGAGGCTTTTAAACCCTGAGGAGGGACATAGTGAGGTAAAGATACAACACAGTCTCACGGCAGTTCGTGAACTAGTCCCGAAATTTAATCTTTTTGATTTGTGTACACAGACACAGATTTCCCCTTTTTTCGTGATGCTCAGCACAACTTTCAACAACGTATTTTTGGTGCCTTTTCCTACGAATGTCCAGAAAAAGATCATGGTTTGGGTTAAAATAACTCCGGAAGTGCCGTTATCTAAGTATGGAAGTTACATGACAAACACTACTTAGTTAGGTTTAGGAAAAGATCACGGTTTGGGTTAAAATAACTCCGGAAGTGCCATAACTTATGTACGGAAGTTACGTGACAAACACTACTTAGTTAGGTTTAGGAAAATGTTGCGATTTGGGTTAAAATAACTCCAGAAGTGCTGTAATTTAAGTACAGAAGTCATGTGACAAATAAATCAACTTTGTTGCAAAGTCCTGTGTTTTTTGACCCACCCATTCATCCTGACCTCCTCCCTACGCAGTGGTCGTCGCTCTCTATACTTCCCGGTTCATAATTACATGGATTACATACAAATTGCTTTTGTGCTGACATCAAGAAAAAAATTTGAAATTTGTGTCTATGTACGCAAATCAATACATGAAGTTTCGTGACTATTTAACGAACTGCTGGGCGACTGGGCTGAAAGATGCCGTGTGAGGTGAGAGGGACCGGTGCATGCAGGTGTTTGTAACAACAAGAGGAAGTTGGTTATTGTATTGTACACTATTGTTTGTCAACAGGTGTAGCTGCAGCAGAGACACATACAGATCATGGAGGAGATTAAGAGACTTTTAAATTACAGGAAAATGATTTAGGAGCTACACACACAAGTTTATCCCTGTGACGGAACTTTGCCAAACAGGCTTAAAACCAGATAATAGAGATGATAAAATTCAGGTTAAAAAAACAACAAAGAAGCAATTGTACAAACAACAGTTGTAGCTGATGGCAAGACAACATACATAATTAACACCTATTAAGCTACAAATTCCCGATTCTGAGTTTCCTGTCAACACTTCAGCACCCTAATTGCTACAATGTACATCAGATTTCACCCTCTTTCTCTGAGTCATAACTGAGTCAAATTGGAACACACACACATTATACACTTATTATTAGATTCAGTGGTGGTTAGACTTTCTGGGGATATCATTAACTCTAATGTCCATTACAAATAAATGTCCATAAATCCACTTAGAATTCATAGAAACAAAGACGCTCCTTATAACTGCAGAACTTGCCTGAGAATTATCACGTTTTTAGGTTTTATTCAGTATCAAGTAATCCAGTGATAGTTGTCCACATCCATGGCTACACTGCAAACAGTAGCTACTAAAAGATCATTCAGCATACTTTTAATGGAGACTATTTGACTTAATTGACAAATATAGGCAGCGTGTCAGACTTTGAAATCCCCTGTACTTCAGCATTACACTGTAATCTAAAGTGTTAATGAAAATAGTGTTTTCATGCAGGATCCCATCACTCATAGCAAGAAGCTGATTGAGAAAACATGTTTTCAGGGCATTTAAGGACGTTTTAGTGGCAACGATCAGATTCCAGGTGGCAGCGTGAGCAAAGCCCTCAAAATCTCTAAGCGAAGAATATGGCTTTAATAAAAAACAATGTGCATCCAAGAAGCAAAGAGCAAAATAGATTCATCATCGACATCATAACCATCGTCGCCTTTGAAAGGAAAAAAAAAGAAAAGAAACAAAACCAACAACCAAAGTAACATATAAGCCATAAAGAACCACACGCGGGAGGACGGGTTGGAAAACTTGCAGTTTGGAAGTACATTAAAAGACAAGAGGAGGCGGGCTCCGTAGAAAGGTCACGTCAGGCCGAAACGGCGGCTTGGTTTGACATCAACGGCAGAGAGAGATCAACATGGAGCTCCGTGAGGCTGCAAGATGTCCGCCATGTTCTTTGTCAGTACCATCATCATCATCGCCGCCTCACGAACAAAAATACTCTGGATTTATTTTTTTAATTTACTGAACATCCTCACGTCTTGTCTTTCTTTGCTTCCTCGGGTCTCTTTGACGGACTGAATGTGTGTGTGTGCCCAAAGTCTTTGCCCAGAGGAAAGTCCCACAAGGCTTTGCTTCAGCATCTGAAAGTCTGTGGTTGGCAATGAAGCACATGAGACCAAAGAACTAAACAACAAGAAAAAAAAACATACTTCTCTCCTTTCTTTTTTCCTGCCTTTTCTTGTTTTTAGCCAGCGGGGCAGGAGACCAGACATCTCCGACTATCACTCTCTTTTCAGTCTCTCGCTCTGATGCCGTTAGATCACAAGGTCGTTGTAGCTCACAAATTTCTTCTTTGCTGCTGGACCTGAAAAAGGAGAGACAATGGACAAAACAGAGATGAGCTTCAGTCCTTGTGGCTTTCTCTTTTAGCTGAAGGTTAATGTTGTGATCGAGGTGAAATGAGAGTTAATGGTAGACGTAAATTAAATGATCCAAAAGTTTTAAAAGAAGGCTTGAATTATGAACTCTCAAAGAGTGATGATAGTGCAGTTTGGAGTGTTTGCAATAGCCCTGTCTTCTAAAAATTATGTCTCCATAAATTGCACTCTGAATTACGTTTCGGGGGAGACTTATTTTGTCCCAGATTACGTTTGTTTTTGACATATCGCAAATATGTTTGTAATGATAGACCGCGGAAGTCCGCATAGGGAGAAGGTTGGGGTGGTTGATGGGTCAACGAACACTGGGCTTTCGCCCTGGAGTCCGTGCCCATTCACAGGAAAAGGCGTATGCCACGATAAAGGCGCTTAGTGTACAGTAAGTACGCTTTTCTTGATTTCCACGTGTCTTTTGTACACCATGTATCCTGTACTGACTGCAATGTAAACGCATCCGTGTATAAATGCTACGCCATGAGCTAGAATGACCACTTATGGTGGGTCGGTTGGGAGGTGAGTGGGCCCAACAAACACCGGACTTTTAAACAGGAGACCCGTGTTCGAGGCCGTTGATGACCGGTGGTTTGTTCTGTAAAATACGTTAGTGACGCTTGTCACATCTTTTTTGTTGACGTTTGTGACGTGTTCGTAGTTGTTTCCATACGTAGTACGTGTTTTACTTAGTTTACTTACTTATGCTCCTTCCAAGGCAACACCCCCCAAACACATGCACTGCCGCATCGTAACTACTTCACAGACACAGAGCAGAGAGAGGACCTCAACTCAACAACGCTACCTCATGACTAGTAACCGCGGCAGTGCTACGCCAGGGCTGAGTTTTCTCTTCCACTCTCCAGTAAACTTGCGACGGCGACGACACACTTTGAGTTCAGGCTGGTGCACGCCAAGGGTAGAGTACGAGCAGGGAGGCATCTGATTGTTTTTTTCCAAGCGGACCGCGAGGCAGTGATCGGTAGACGTTTTTACAAGATTACAGCAGCTACAGATGACCGGTCTTTTCCGGTCATTTTTCAGAGCTCATAAGTAATGGATTGCTGTCGGGTGTAAAGACCATTTCATCCAATATAACAAATAGTTAAAAGGCAGGGTTGACGATGTTATCCAGTATACACTAAGGGATTTTCTTGCGTGAACCTAACTGCGGTTATTGAGCGGCATGTTAACACACAAAATCACTTAAATGCGTACTCATGACACGCGGAATTTCCGTGCAATGTTGTGGTATTTTTACGCCTTCCCGTGATACCGGGTTGGGAGACTGCTGTCCTTTAAGGTTTTTTACTAAACCTAACCAAGTAGATTAGTTGCGTTTTTGTTTTGTTTAGTTTCACATTACAACGTTAACCATGTGTTTAAAACTGTGTTAAAGTGCGACCGTAATACCACAGAAAATACGTGTCCCTGGAAATTTAATTCACAACGCAGTTTAGATAGGAACGCAATTTTGTAGGAGACGGGGCCGGTGTGCAGTGTCTGAGATGACTGACAGCACAGCTTCATCACTAAGAGAATCAGCTTCTCTTCTTTTATAATTCTGTGCAATGTGGTGATGGGATGTTTACTCAGTTTAGAGTAACTCAAAAGCAAAAGCATCTGCAGCAGAAGAAAAACAAAGAAAGAAAATCCAAAGCTATCTGAGAAAAATTTCAGCCTCTGCAGAACAAGAACCTTTTGTTAAGGGCCATATTTTAATCGCAACAACCAGCACAGATTGACCAGAGAATAAACAGCCCGTTCTCATTCCCAGGGCGTCAAATACCGATGTTTTGTCACTGCCATTGGCGTTCCATACTTACTGAACTTATTGAAACCTTAAGCGCTGGTATGCGACGCACCAGGCTTTTCATTAACTATAATGTTAACCCATCCGCGGCTCAGAGAAAGTGTTGTGGTGACATAGTTTAAAGAGTGAAAAGACACACAGGGCGGGCGGGAGGGAGGGGAAGTGGTCCAACAAACACAGGGCTTTCATGCAGGAGACCAATGTTGGTGTCCCGTGTGTCGCAACGTCCAGGGTTTGACCTGCAGGGAGCCTCCAGAACCTGAACTGCCGAGATCAAACACTGACTGGTGGAGCCTTTGCTCAAATTGCGCTCCGATGCCAATGGAAATGGAATCATTCTGCTGCAATGAATATCAGCGTGGGCAGTTTTTGTTGGATGCTGTTGCCGACGCCACGTAACCTCGAGAGAGAGAGTCTGTGTGCGTTAGTATGCATGAAAGTTTTACTCCTCATATGGACAGAGGTGTGCTGGAGACCTTCTTCAGTTTCCGGAAGATAAAATGGAATTTAAATAGGACCTATTATGCTTATTTTCAGGTGCATGCTTGTATTTTAGGTTTCTACTAGAACATGTTGACATGCTTTAATGTTCAAAAAACGTTTTGTTTTTCTCATACCGGCTGTGCCGCAGCACCTCTTTTCATCCTCGGTCTGAAACACACCGTTTGAAAAGCCCAGTCTACTCTGGCTCACTGTTGTTGTTTGAGTAGCTTTGTTTGAGGGCGTGCCAAACTAGCCTTTATGCAGATATGTTACTTGGTGACATCACCACGTTGCGGAAAAAAACGCAGGACTTAAAGCAAGGCGTTTCAGGCAGTTCAGGAGCAGTTTTTCTGTGGGGAAGAGTAACTCCCTTTGGCATGGACTTTGGGCTTTGTAACTTTAGTTTACACATTTATTTTTTGAGCATTATTCAGTTGGTTCTGTGTGTCTGCAGCGAGCATTTATGTTGATCTCGTTGACCAAATCATCAAATTGCTTCCGAGACGTCTATGAGCCGATTTCCACCAAAATACAGCTCTCTTTGCGCCGCCTGTCATAATTTCAAGGTCGAGGCTTGTGCTGGTCGTTGTGGCGATATGAAAATAAGGCCCTCAGATGTCAAATGAGCAGGTAGAACAGGCGTCATGTGCTCCCTTTAGTTATGACCACCTTCCTATCTCCCCCCTGCAGCTGTACCTAACCTCCCCACCCTCCTCCCCCCTCTACTGCACACCACTTGGCCCTCGGTGTTCATCCAGTGACGAATGGCTTCAAGCCAAAAGCCCATCATCAATCATGGCGGGGAGATAAAAGAGAAAATGGCATAATATGCATATTAAGGCCTGAAAGTGTCAGTGAACCTCCCTGACTTTGTCATAATGTGTCGTCTTCACAGAGAGAGAAATCATTAGAGTCTGACAGGCCCAACTGTCCAATCAGGACTGTGTTATACATCCCTGAGCAGTAAACTGACAACAAGCTCAATTTATTGGATTGACAGATTAGTGACAGCCATTTACATCCTACAGCCTCAGGTTGGGATTTGAGAGGATTTGTATTAAAACGTGTTTTTTCTCTTGAGGTGTTTAGGATGAACAGGGGAAGATGGAGGAATATTTTATACTTTATACTGCTGCTCCACTGCATTTATCTGACAGCTAGAGTTAGTTACTTTTCAAATTAAGTACAAAAACTGAAAACAGATTTATGTATCAGATAGGACTGTCAAAGTCAACGTGATAATAACGTGTAAATGCAAATTTGTTTAAACACCACTAATTTTGTTTACGCATTAGCACAATAAAAATTTCAGGTATGAGTATTACAGTGAAGATACTGGCATCATCTGAAACTAGAAAAACCTAAGGAATCCATTGTTACCAAACATGTCATATTAGCCCACTAACCTCGGGAATGAGGTTAAATAACGCTCCAAACTTGCGCTAAATTTTGGCGAGGAAAAACTGGCATGGCCATTTTCAAAGGGGTCCCTTGACCTCTGACCTCAAGATATGTGAATGAAAATGGGTTCTATGGGTACCCACGAGTCTCCCCTTTACACACATGCCCACTGTATGATAATCACATGCAGTTTGGGGCAAGTCATAGTCAAGTTAGCACACTGACACACTGACAGCTGTTGTTGCCTGTTGGGCTTCAGTTTGCCATGTTATGATTTGAGCATATTTTTATGCCAAATGCAGTACCTGTGAGGGTTTCTGGACAATATTTGTCACTGTTTTGTTTCATTAATTAATTTCCAATAATAAATATATACATACATTTGCATAAAGCAGCATATTTGCCCACTCCCAATGTTGATAAGAGTATTAAATACTTGACAAATTTCTCTACATTTTGAACAGATAAAAAAAGTGTGATTATTATTTTTTTTTTTTACCTCTATTTATTCAGGGGAAATTCACTGAGAGCAATGCTCTCTTTTTCAGGAACACCCTGATCACATTCATACAGTTACACATTCACACCTGGAAGCTGCCCAGTACAACCACAGTCTGATCTGCTGGCCACTGAGCAGCTCCACTGGAGCGGTGTAGCGGTTAGGGTTAAGTGCCTTGTTCAAGGGCACCTCAGTGGTGGTAATGAGGGAGGGGCAAGCGCTGTTTTTCCAATTTCCCCACCCAGATTTATCCTGCCGGTCCGGGGGATTGAACCGGCGCTTAAATATTGTAATCGATTGACAGCCCAGTATCAGAACTTAGTTTCTTCTTATTCTCTGCTATTAATCATCTCGCGACCGCTCACATTTATCTGGTGACCCTTTGGAGGGGCCTGACCCCTAGGTTAGGAACAACTGGACTAAACTAGCTAACTAAAAGTACATGCTGATAATACTTACAGTAGGCGTACGCTTTTGAATGACTTGTAATTGTCAGGGGAACAGGGGTAAAGACGGACCAGGGGAATCTTAAAGTTAATCCTGAAGGATAACCACTAAAATCGCAAGCGATTCAAAGGGAGAAGGGAATCACCAGATGAAAACAGGCCTAAAAGGAAGGCTCCCTACACACAATATAACTTGAAAAGACTAAAACTAAAACACCGCTGCTGAGCAGCTGACTAGAACATAAATGAAACAAAAGAACCAGCGAAGGCAGGCCACACAGACCTAACCCACTGTAAGAGACTCCAGCTCTGAGAAGAAGCTAAATGGTGAGTGAATCCCACAGATAGGTTCACGTGGTACTTCCGCAGAGTCACACACCCCTATACAGATACAGCAAAACCAGGACAGCACTCTCACTACCTCTGACAAAGAAACAATGAGTCAGCACCTGAGCACTGAAACCAGGGGTAGATAAAAGCTTCAACCACCTGATCCTCATCAGGGACAATTAGGCTCCACAGCTGGCTCTGCTCAGAGATAATTAACCCAACCAGCCTGCTGAGTGGCAAGTGACCCTCACAGTAATGGAGTATTTTTAAATATAAATCTTAATATGTCAATGTCATTTTACTCAGTATTAAAGAGAAACCAATAAAAAACAAATGCTGTTGAAAATTTAAAATCAAAATTCCTCCTGAAGGCATTTTACTGGGAGCAGGACAACCAATTAGATTATTTTTTGTAATCACTTTAAAAGGTGCTAAATTTGAAATTCAGAGCATATCTATTGCCTCCACACGGCTCTCAACATGGCGACGGCTGAGCCAGCTAACGGTGTTAACAGTGCTAACAGAGCTTATTTTCTGTAATAATCCAAAACCCAATGAAAGAGATCCCTTTGGCTTTTTGTCGAGGGAACCAGGACGATGCTAACTTCCTGGTTGGCCTACAAAGATACGTCATCCCTGGAGCACTCTATTTACGCGGTTGCATTCACATTGCAGTAATACACACTACATGGCGTAGGACACGGCAAAAGCAAGAACGGAGTTCTTATTGCACACAAAATTACTTTTGTGCAACCGGGCTATTAGAAACATATTTGTGATACATCAAAAACAAGCGTAATCAGCATCAAAATATCTTTCCTCGAAACGTGTTTCACAATGCAGTTTTGTTGTATGGGAACGGAATTTTCAGGAGACATGGCTGCACCAAGCCTTCATGAAGTGCCCAAGGCTTTGAAGCAAATTTTCGTAGTGGCCAAACAGTGGTACTACAACTTCTGTGTCCGTCACGTGATGCCATCAGGCCCAAAAATACTTTTTCCCATAGACTTACATTAGGAAAGAGACGTCTTTAACTCAGCAGATAATTTTTTTTAGGTAAATCAACTTCCCAGTACAAACACTTTAATCGTCCTTATTTAAATCATTAGGACCTAAAAGTTGTAAAATGCACTAATAGCTGAATCCAGAGTTATTTCCCTTCCTCCGTTCATGTGAATGAGACCCAGACCAAGGCTGGAGCGGGGGCTGGGAGGCGGAGTTAAAGGAAACGCTACTGCGCCTGTATTATGGGCCCAATGAATGCGGAAAGTTGCCGGATGATCCGGGTATTTTATCACTTGGCGTTGGAGCCATTTTGGCTTCATGCGCCACTGAGCAACTCTCATAGGAATGAATGGGATCCAGCACTGTATCCAGTTCTCTTTATACATCAATGGGCTGCACACAGAGGGAGAGAGACTTAAATCTCTGCTTGGGTAGACATTACTACACTGTATCTTTACATTGGAAATAATAGTTTGCTGCTCTATTAATGCTCTGAATATCATATAGAGAACCTTTAAGAACTACAT
>CAKALU010067136.1:0-13552 GCA_916700995.1 Hozukius guyotensis | reverse complement strand
ACACACACACACACACACACACACACACACACACACACACACACACACACACACTGCGTGTGTTTGAAGTCACACACAGTAGAAGCAGTCGTACAGGGAAGCTTTCACATCAGCAGACACATCAGAAGGTCTCCTGTCAGGTTTTTAGTCTGTGACGGTGACTTTGACAACTCACAAAAGTGATGTTTGACATCAGACTGCTTTGAAATGGAGATCTGCATCAGGCAGTTAGAGACAAGTTGGAGTTTAAATACAGCAGAACGAAGCAGAAGAGGTATCACATACTCTTCTCTCAGAAAACACTCGAGAAGTGAAAACAAATCCAGAGAAAAAGAGGTGGACTAGCTACGTTTACCACCAGCTGTCAGGCCGCTTTCAGTCTACGGAGAAGAAGAAGTTATAAATAAGATGTTGGACTGTGCTAGAAAGATGGGTCAGCATCGAGTAATTGTCTCTGGTCCCTTGCCTGTGCGGGGGGAATGATGATATGTACAGTAGGCTTACTGCAATCAACCGCTGGCTGGCGTTCTACTGTAGGGAGCAGGGATCAGGTTTTGTTGATAACTGGCCTTCCTTCTGGGGCCGCCCCGAGCTGTTGAGAGCGGACGGCCTGCATCTTACTCGAGCAGAAACCTCCATAGTGTAGACCATCATACTAATGGCATAGTTTACGACATTGAGACTGTCTCCCTCCCCCGGCCTTTTACCCACAAATTCTTCAACATGGCCTGGATATGATTGGTTTATGTGAAACGTGGCAGAAACCAGATGTTTTATTACCATTAAATGAAGCTTCCCCACCTGACTTCACTTATGTCCATGTTGCTAGAGCTGCTAAAACAAGGTGGAGGTGTTGCTTTAGTCTACAAATCTCTTTTTAATTTAACCTCCAAACACGATATTCAATTTAACTCATTTGAGGCTCTTGTATTAAAATCATCTCCGTTAACCATGAATTGCCTTGTCCAGGGCAGCAGGCTCCTACTTCAGACAGGGCATCTGATATTGAAGGACTTCCAATGGCCTTCATCAACTGACCAGATGCTACATTGAACACTTTACTGTCAAAAATACGCAACATGTTCTCATCCCAACTCGTCACATACTGACGCTTTGTCAGACCCTTCGGCGTCTCATTTTGGGTCGCAGTAAACACGTGCTTAATGTTGTGAATTAAACAAAAAACTTGCTTAGGTTTAGGCAACAACACCACTATAGTTAGGTTCAGGAAAAAACACATAGTTGGGCTTAAAACTACAATGTTTGTACAGTGAAAATGACACTGAATGTTGAACAGCTGATTGTAAAGTGAAAGTGAAACAAGGCAAAAGTGAGCATGGCTCACAAAACCCCGCTCACTGCTTGACCCCTACTAAAGTATAGGGTCAAAGGTTTTGCCCTTTTGGAAAAATTCATTTTGGGCACCCTGGATTTCTAACCCCCAAAGGGCACAACTAGACCACACTGTAAACCATCAGACCAAATTTGAAGTTCCTAAGTTAAATAGCTTTCAGGACAGGAACAGCAGTCTCCTGGATGAGAGCCTTGTGTTGTTGATTACACCTTCTGGATGGTTGTTCCATGTTCTCAAAACGTATAGTCTTTGCATATATGAATGATGTTCAGTTGGTACATCAAAAAGCTGAATGTAAATGCTATAGGAATAAATGCTTTTCTCTTGGCTATGGAAGAAAAGGTAGTACATAGATAAAGAAAAGCATGATGTTGTTACAGTGCAGCAAAAGCTCTTAGGGAGGAGGTCGAGCTTGAAGTTTAGATGTGTTTGATTTTGACATGGTACACTGGCTGCTGTTGACATCCTGTCTCCTACTAACAGTCACTGTTGGTTTCTTTTCACCTTCTTCTTACCTTAAAGGTCCCATATCGTGCTCATTTTCAGGTTCATACTTGTATTTTGTGTTTCTACTAGAACATGTTTACATGCTGTAATGTTAAAAAAAAATACCTATATTTTCCTCATACTGTCTGCCTGAATATACCTGTATTTACCCTCTGTCTGAAACGCTCCGTTTCAGTGCATTTCAACAGAATTGCAGCGGAATTGCATTGCTAGCCAACAGTTTGGGTCCAAGTTTGCTTCCTGTCAGCTGATGTTATTTACATACACTGCAACAGGAAATAAACTGGGACACATTTAGAATGTTTATGTTTAAAACCGTGTGATGATCTATATATTGTATATTTGTGACATCACAAATGGACAGAAATCCTAACGGCTTGTTTCAAACGCACAGTTTCTGAATACGGGCTGTGTGTATTTCTCCGTATATTGAGCGTTTTGATAGTTTAACAGTATTTATATAGCACTTAAACCTGCTTTATAATATAAAAGACATGAACATCTCACTTTTTACAATATGGGACATTTAAAGGGGACATATTGTGATAAACTCTCTTTGTCAGTGCTCGTGCACATCCATCTGGGTATCTGGAGTTCCTACCAACACACAGACTGTGAAATAAGACAACCCAGTCAGTTTATTGTGGGCTGTCTAGATCAGAAAACATGGGAATCAACCAGCCAATCACATTTGGCTCCCCTTCCTATGTCACATGCAGCTCATTAGAATATACCGCAACCCCCATCTCCACCCACGGATTGAGAACTACCTTTGTAGGTGGTGCACCATATTTTTCTCTAAGCCAATCAGAGCAGACTGGTTAGCGCCTTGGTTAGCGCCAGTCCCTTTAAGCCCCCAGACTGGGGGCTTAAAGAGAAAGGCGCTAAGACAGAGGGGGAATTCAGGTATATTCAGACAGACAGGAGGAGAAACAGAATGTAAACATGTTCTAGTAGAAACCCAACATACAAGTATAAACCCTGGAAATAGTTTGTTGTTGAGGTCTGAGGTCTTGTTGGGCATGTCGTACTGCCCATAGGGGCACCAGATCAGAAAACTGTCATGTAGGTGATTGTAGAAAGCAACAATAAGCCACCTAAACAACGTTTAGTCATTTACTGTTTAGTGGAGACTTGTTGGATGACGACAACCACACTTTCAAATACATATAGAACTGTAGAGCCCTCCGTTCCACCAAAAAGATACAGAACAAAAAATACAGAATCAAAAGGGTTACCGAGGAGACGACGTCATGGCTGTATCATCCTGCGCCTTTTTGACACCAGTTCTTTGAAGAAAAGAATAATTAGCATTTTTATACACACATCTGAATTAAAAACACACCTCCTGAGCTACACTCCATTCCTAACACCAGGTGTTAACATGAAGGACTGACACGTGACTTGTTTTACATTCTACAACTAAAGGAAACTAAACTTACTGACAGTGTGTGCTCCCATCTATCCTTTACAGTGTCCTTATCTACTGTGTGTGTGTGTGTGTGTGTGTGTGTGTGTGTGTGTCCAGAACCTCCCTACCTGTATTTGATACAGAGCAGAGAGCCGAACGTGTTCATCCTGGTGAACAAGCAGAGGATGGAGGCTGCCGCATGCTGTCGCTGACATGAACTGAGAGTGAGTGCACGGGGGACGGAGAGACAGGAGGGACAGGAGGAGGGAAGACAGAGGGAGGGAGGACGGCTGTCCTAACAAGGCATGAAGGGGGTTGTTCCCTCTCTGTGACACACACACACAGGTCAATCCCAAGCCACTTCCTGGTGTGAGACAGCTGGTGTCATGATGCATTCAAGTCACATGGGACAAAGTTGACAGAATCATGCTGCGGTTCAAAGACATTGTTTACACACTGAGAGGAAGTTACAGCAAGCAAGCAAGCAAGGAAGTAGAAAGACTATCTGACCGGGAATTCAAAGCCAACCTTCAGTAGTTTCTGATTCTCTATGAACAACAGTTCCTGTTCCCAATGTGGTAGCATGTAAGGGGCAATATTAAGTATCCAAAAGGTTTCATCTGTTTCTGAACACAAAGCAGAAAACAGAAGTTAACAAATTACTTTGGACATCAAAATGCATTGAGGGATAAAGTCTTCCTGAAGTATATTTCATAAAGACATGATTTAAAGCTTCAGTGGGTAGAAATAGAGCAACTAAAATAAGTTATTTTTATAAAACAATCAGAGCTGATCTGTAGCCTTGCCGTCTATGAGAGCCGGCTGTCAATCACTCGCTAACTCCGATCAAACGGTCAAACTAGGCAGCACTGATCAAATATGAATCAATATTCTGTTACTGTAATGCCTATTTCTCTCCTCAAATGTTTTCAGAATCATCTTGTAGTGTACTGTTTAGCTGTAAAATGAGAAAGTTTGTGATCCGGCAGCCATGTTGAGATCAGTTGAGGAAATACCAAGCACCGCCCACCAACTGGAGCACAGCCAATAGGAATGCTCTCTCTCTGAAATGACCTGTGATTGGCCAAAGTCTCCCGTCACAGGCTAGATTTCCTGAAGCCTGAAAACAGAGCCATGAGGAGGTGCAGAAATCTAGTTTTCTCTCAGAACACTTGAATTACAATATGCTGAAAGGTTTTTATGGAATCTTTGCCCAATGATGCCAAAAACGTTCTGCCTACTAAAGCTTTAAATAGATTTTTGGGTGGCAAATAAGAAATGTCTTTCACATCGATTTACAAACATGTATATAAAAATCACAAATGACGTTGTTGTTTGCAGTGTAACAGTGTGAATATGGGAATACTATCAATGATGATAAAATACCATCCCACTGTCCTGCTTCTGTACATACTAGTGCAGTGCAAATACACTCAGTTGACTAGCCGCTCATGTTGACTCCAGGGAAATGAAGAAGAATCCATGTGTAAAGTCAACGGCAGTTGCTGCTTGCAGCGTTGTCAGTGACACAGTTGTCTGCTGCACAGAGCGCTGGATGCTTATTTTTTCAATGTTTAATAACATTGAGGACGTGTTACGTGTCCAAATTGGACCAAATTCGACACTGCACATCCTTGGGTCCCCAGCAATACAGCTGCCAAGTGTGAAGTCGATCTGATGAGCGGTCCTTGAGATATGCGAAGGACACACAGACAGACAGACAGAGATTCCTCAGTTTGTTAGCTCGTTAGATGACTTGAACACTGCATAATGTTCCCAGCTATTGTTTTTTCCAAGGGAGGTCCAGTGTGCTTCCCAACAGCATGTACAGTAAATACTGCATTATTAAGTGCGGTCAACTTTTTTTTTGTTAGGAAGCTCATATTTACTTCTTTCCCATACGACCTGAACGCAGCAGAGCAACAGTTGGGATAATGCGGGCGCACCAACTGCTGCTGGAGGGCCAGCAGGACTGCAGCAGGGTGGAGTCTGTGTGGAACACGGGGTTGTGACCTGAGCTTTGCTCCACAATAGGATTAAAACCCCCACACACCCCCAGCACCTGGTGACAGACCTGTGTGTGTGTGTGTGTGTGTGTGTGTGTGTGTGTGTGTGTGTGTGTGTGTGTGTGCTTGTGAGAAGGGTTACGCACGATTTTTCAAAACTAACCAGTACATACCGGTGTTCATACATAAACATAATCCCCTCCAACAATGCTCATTAATTATGCATAAAAAAGTATTGCTGACTATTATCTTCTGTCTTTCCTCACATGCCACCAATTTATTTTAGTTTTAGATTTCAATAAAAAAACCAAGCTGCTGTTATCCAAAGTGATTCAGCCAATTATTGCTGGTTGAATAATCACCATCTGATGCTTTCCTTTTACACAATGTAATGAACTTTCAACAAGGAGATGTTAGAAACTGACATGTACTGTAAATTGAACAGGAAGTGGCTAAACCTATGAAATAAATATTTCAATAAAACCAGAAGGCTGCTGAAATAAAAGACTCTTACTTTGGTAGGGATTCATTGTTAGACCGAAAACACAAGATCATATTCAGCCAATAAATCATTTCCAGATATGAGTGTAAGGCATGCATCCATACACTACTAGACTGTAACTGTTGTATCTCCAACCAGGAAGCCATGTGTCAAACTAGGAAGGAACTAGAGAGGAGTATGTACCAGTCAAGTCTTCTTCATTAAGCTTAGTTTCAACAGTTTTACTGATGCGTGTATAATGTAAAAAGGGCACCACAATCGATATTGAAAATAAAAAAGGTACACAACACCACGGGGAATTTAAGGATGACAAAGACAAAAGAAAAAAAAAAATAAACCATAAAACACTACTGCTTCTTATAGGCCCCAGTATGGAGGCTGAACGAAGATTGAAATGGCGCTGAAACTGGACCCAGATCTTCAGAGTGGATTGCACTAGAACATTTGAGGAATATTTAGAAGGGGATAGAGGTAGGAGAGGAGTAAACTAGAGCAGAGAGAGAGAGAGAGGAGGAGTGGCAGGAGCAGGATCCCAGAATACACCAGTCAGTGCTAGTATAGGGGAATGCAGCCAGAGCAGAATTGTCTGAATCTTGGTGGACCAATAATAAAACATAAAGTTAGACTAACTCAGTCTCACTAACTACAAACACCACTTCTGCTGTGTGTGAAGGCAAAACTAATTAAATGCATCATAAAAAAAACATTTTTAAGTGAATCACCAATAATTACAGGCATTTATATACACTTACACCTCAGAGACGCAAAGCTGCTTCGGCCAAAAATAGACCAGACGCTTAAAGAAAGTGGAGTGTTGCTAGAAATGAGCTGTTTCCAGACACGGACCCCGTGAACGCAGTGAAACGACAGAGCTGGAACACAATGCAGCCCAATCCTGATAACATCAAGCATTTACTTCTCCTACTCATTCAAATGATATATTGAAACATATTTGCGTAGCTTGTGAGCCCTCCTCAGTATCTCTAATGTACCAAGCTTGGCAAGGATGTACTATCCCCTTCAATCTTCAACCATAAACATCAGTCATGCCACCTTCCAGTCATCCATCCACCTTCCCACCTCTAGACCACCAGCTCAAAGGGCGTTCAGAGTGGTGGTGTTATTGTTGTACCCACCTCCAGTAGACGAGCACAGCCAGCAGGAGAACGAGGCAGAGGAAAGTCAGAGCTGAAACCACCACCAAAGGTACCAGCCACTCCCCATGGCCCAGCCCCGCCCCAGACCCGGGCCTCGTCTGGTTGGTCAGGTTGGTCACGGCACTGGGACGGTCTGGAAGAAAAAGATGGAGAAACCAATGAGGGAAAGAAATGTCCACAGGAAGAACGACAGAAAAGAAGGTGGAAGAGGTGGATGCTACTAAAACAGGAAAATGACGAAGAAATGACGATCCTAATATATGTGGAAATCGGGATTACAAGACAAATATATGAAAGCCTCTGCCACTTATCTCTTGCTGTAAAACCAATTATACTGAAAAGAAAGGAAATCAAATTGAGAAAGGTTAACACAATTCCTCTTTGTATCACTTTACGCCGCTGATAAAACTGTTTACCTCTGAAATATTGTATTACACAAACTTGGTAGAACTCCTAAAGTCCCTTTTACACGTTGCTTCCTTTTTGAAGGAGCTAGAATTTTAGCACACACCAAGAACTAAACTCCAACGATGTGTGACGTGTGGTTGGTGTGGTCTACAGTGGTTTACACTGAGAGCAGCCACAAGCTGGTGAACATCAACCAGCACAAGATTTCTGCAAATGCAGTCCTTAAAACATGCACAATTGCAAAGGGTAGCTGTAAAATACACATTACTAGGGGGCACACTTAAATGTCAGCATACGAACATAGCAAAAATAATGTTTAAAGGAACAGTCTGTCATTTTAGGAACTGTCTTGTGATCAGCTTTAGAGCTGTTGGAAGGTGATTTTCTTTTTTCCACTTTTGACGGAGCTAGGCTAGCAGTGTCCCAATTCCATTCTTAATACAGCTCAAACCCAGTTCAAAGCCTTTGAATCAGACTGAATTGCCATTTTTTCACTTAATTTATCTTTTGTTTTGTTTTGCCACAACCAATCATGTTATTTTCAGTGGACACAGAAGCGGTTGTAGCGGTTGCCTGGCGTAGCTGTGAGTGGAATAGTGGCTCCAACACATGCATAGCCCTCATAAAGCTTGGAATTTAAGTTTAAACCTGCAGTAGGCAGAACGTTTTTGGCATTATTGGGCATAGATTACATAATAACCTTTCAGCATATTGTAATTCAAGTGTTCTGAGAGAAAACTAGACTTCTGCTCCTCCTCATAGCTCTGTTTTCAGGCTTTAGAAAATCTAGCTCGTGACAGGAGACTTTGGCCAATCACAGGTCATTTCAGAGAGAGAGAGCGTTCATATTGGCTGTGCTCCGGCTGGTGGGCGGTGCTTGGTATTTCTTGAACTGGTCTCAACATGGCTGCCGGGTCACAAACTTTCTCATTTTACAGCTAAACAGTACACTACAAGATGTTTCTGGAAACATTTGAGGAGAGAAATAGGCATTAGAGTAACACAATAATGATTCATATTTGATCAGCGCTGCCTAGTTTGACCGTTTGATGGGAGTTAGCGAGTGATTAACAGCTGCTCAGAGGGGGCAGGCTCCAGATCAACTCTGATTGGTTGTTTTCCTCCGGTCTGTGAAATCTTGAAGATGCCGTTAGGAGCACCGGAGGAAAAAGAGGACACATGATTTTTTTCAGATTACCTGTCTCATGTACTACTGTCAGGATGTAGTGACTGTTTTATAAAAATAACTTATTTTTTTTGTATCATATTTGCTCCATTTCTACCCACTGCAATTTGTTTCTATCTGCAATTTAGATTTTTTTTTTTTCACATTAGCATTATAAGTAAACTATTGCTGCTAGCTCAATAAGTATTGAACATGATTAAGTCCTCTCCGGCAGTAGGGTGGTCCCAAAACACAGGCATGCTGAGGACTTTGGGTCAACTTTGAAGCAATCATGTATGTAGAATAGAGGGCTGAATAACTGGGGAACCACTGGGGAACCACTGGGGGACCACTGGGGAACCACTGGGGAACCACTGAGGAACCACTGGGAGACCACTAGGGGACCACTGGGAGACCACTGGGGAACCACTGGGGAACTACTGGGGAACCACTGAGGAACCACTGGGGAACCACTGAGGAACCACTGGGAGACCACTAGGGGACCACTGAGGGACCATTGGGGAACCACTGGGGGACCACTTGGGGACCACTTGGGGACCACTGAGGGACCACTAGGGGACCACTGGGGGACCACTGGGGAATCACTGGGGACCCACTGGGGGACCACTGGGGAATCACTGGGGAACCACTGAGGAACCACTGGGGAACCACTGCGGAACCACTGAGGGACCACTAGGGGACCACTGGGGACCATTGGGGAACCACTGGGGGACCACTGGGGACCAACTGGGGACCAACTGGGGTACCACTGGGGAACCACTGGGGGACCACTGGGGAACCACTGGAGGACCACTAGGGGACCACTGGGGGAAGCACTGGGGGACCCACTAGGGGACCACTGGGGTACCACTGGGGAACCACTGGGGGACCCACTGGGGGACCCATTTGGGAACCACTGGTGGACCACTGGGAAAACACTGGGGGACCACTGGGGAATCACTTGGGAACCACTGGGGGACCACTTGGGGACCCACTGGGGGAGCACTGGGGGACCACTGGTGAACCACTGGGGGACCACTGGGGACCCTTTGGGGGACCACTTGGGAACCACTGGGGGAACATTTTTACAAGTTGATTGAAGAAAACATATTGAGCTAAAAGGTATTTTCTGTAAATACATCAGCCTCATCCTAGCTTGTCGCCACTTTTATGGCCATTTTTCTGTTGCTATTTTCCATGGATGCAGCTATACAGTATGTAGGAAGAAGACTTCCTCATTCTTAATCCTGGCTACAAGGCTATGATTGGTCCATTACTCAAACTGATGGAAATAACCACCAGGAAGCACAAAGCTGACCTATTTGAATCACTAAACAAACCATGGAATCAGGCTGTTCTTCTAAAAAATGCCGCATACTGTCCAACAATACAATTCACAAAAGAAACGAGGTGCTAACAGCTAGCAAAAAAACCCCAAAACAAATTGTAGATAGTGGTGGGCCCATGGACGTATGAAGAGAACTGGATACAGCGCTGGAGGCTCCCGTTCATTCCTATGAGAGTTGCTCAGTGGTGCACAAAACCAAAATGGCTCAACGAAAGTTCCCGGATCATCTGGTGATCTTCCTCATCCATTGGGTCCACAGAGCAGGTGCGGAAGCGTTTCCTTTAGCTCCAGCCCTCGCTCCAGCCTCTCGTTCTGGGTCTCATTCACATGAACGGAGGAAGGGAAACAACTCTGGATTCAGCTATTAGTGCATTTTACAACTTTTAAGACCTAATGATTTAAATAAGGACTATTAGAGTGTTCATACTGGGAAGTTGATTCACCTAAAAAAAAATGATCTGCTGAGTTACAGACGTCTCTTTCCCAATGTAAGTCTATGGGAAAAAGTATTTTTGGGCCCAATGGCATCACGTGACGACACGGAAGCTGTAAGTCCACAGTTTGGCCACTACGAAAATTGCTTCAAAGCTGGCATTCATGACTTCGGTGAAACGAACCCTGTCAGGATTCCTACTATAAATTGGTTTAAGTGTCCCAAAGTTGGATCGACATCTCTGGGACATGTCTTGTTTCATTTCCTGTTCGTGTTGCCTCGCAGTACATAGTGTATACTTTATTAGGATTTGTATACAGCGTGGAATTGGGACACAGCTTATTTGCTAAGCTAGGCTAAACATGTCCCGGACCTATACTGTATCTCTGTACGGGACACAGAGATGAAACGCATCGATGTCTCATCCTGGGTAAGACAGGCATAAACAGGCATATTTCTCGAAACAAAGAGGTTGTTATTTAACTTCACCTCAGTGAAAAAGTGAAGGTGCTGCAGAGCATCAAATGAGCATGAATAGATACAGGTCCCAGCTGATGTGCTCCCTGCACTGAGCCCTGCACACTCTGCTCACTCATACTGCATCAAAACAACACACAGCTTTGAGTCAAATTTGAGTCATTTGTAAAAATCCAATTTGCTTTTAGGTCCCTTAATCTCCGTCGCAACCATCGGCACCACCTACCCACTTCGGCGGCTGCAGCCGTGACGTTGCTGGAGCTGACGCCGGCCCCCATGGCCTTCAATCTGCAGCTTTGCCGTGAGCCGAACACTACATCAGACTGGGCTTCCTGCACTGCACCACAGCTGGCGTGCATCGACACTAACTCTGCATCTTCTGCCTTACGTCCACACGCACGCACACACATGCACCGTGCTCACAGAGAAACCCAGAGATGCTGCCTGCATGCCTCTGTTCCCTTCTCTTTGCCTTCTGCTTTTCTCTGTTACGATTACGGCGCTCGGCCAAAAATAAATAAATTAATAAATAAACCCTGGCCAGCAGCACGCAAACACACACCCAAACACACACACACACACACAGCCAGTCAGTAATGTGCAGTGAGATACATACTGTACAGGCACTATCGCCCCCAACACACTCCACACACACACACACACACACACACACACACACACACACATGGAACTACAAAAGAGTCTCTTTTCCTCCCCTGCAGCTGAGTCTAGCCTGCAAGCCTCCTCTCACCATGTCTGAAAGTAGGCCAGCACTCAGATGAGAGCGTGAAGAGAGAGAGGGACAGAGAGGGAGACAGAGAGAGAGACAGAGAGAGAGGGAGAGAGGCAGAGAGAGAGAGATAAAGAGAGACTGAGAGAGAGACTTTAAAATTAATTTTATTAAACAATTACGGATCCCTTAAACCAAAACAAACAAACTTAGGTCTACATAAATAAATAAAAGAAAAAGAAAACAATCACAAAATAACCATAAAACAATCATTTCACAAATCAAAAGAAACCAACAGCTCTCCCGTCACCCCCAACAGAGCACAGAATCCCATCCACCGCCCAGACCGCTCTGAAAGTACCCAGGTTATTCACCGTCTGATAGTCCGCATGTTCAACCTTCAGACGAGCCACTACCAACCCCTTCATGATCTGAACACCATCTATACATCCAACACCTCCAACCAAAGATATCCAGGTAGCGAGCTTAGCCACCGCAAACATGAAATTATAAAGAGTACACATGTTCCTTTTCCTCACCAGGTATTTAGGACCATATAAAAAATAAGTCTAGAGAAAATTGCTCCGCGTACTATCCTCCATTGGAGGTCAGCTGACCGCTTTTCAACAGGCAGCTTATAAACAAGGACGTCCAACTGCCTTTCGGGGACTTATTTCGGCCGAAAACCTCAGTCCACTTCGGCGCTTTCACCCCCACCAAGGACCTTAGATGACACACTTTCACGCAGAGCTGATAGGCTGCCTTCTTCTCCAAATCCTCAAATTTTCCAAGCTTTGGAGTCACAAACGTTAGCAGCTTATCCTCCTCCTCCGCCTGCCACTCTCCCACAGTAGGACCAACAGTTAGAGAAGGGAAACTGTATCGACATTGACATCAACCCACTGTCCCAGAACAGTTACGGTTTTCAGCATAGACTCTCATGGCTCTTGGCAAGGATGCATGGACCTTCTTTCACCAGTCTGTCCAGAATCCTGGATGACCTATTGTTCATCTTCTGTGCCAAAGCATCAAGAGATCCAATGGCATTCTGCAACAAATGTCCAACTTTAACACATCCAGCTTTGAGCAGGGCAAGACGCAAACTGACGGATGACAGTAACTGTGATTCTATGAAACTATTGTGCAGCAAAGGTTCCTCCAGAAGCCATATGCCAGGTGACGCACCAGCATCTCTGTTGTATTCCAAACCCTGTCAAGCATCCAGGACTGAACTGTAAAAAGACAACTAGATCCACCTCCTCTAGTCTGACCAAGAACAGCTGTTTGCTATACCCAGACGGCTCACTCTCCGAAGAAGCTGCTCCGCAGTCTCTTGCCACCTCAGACCACATTGGTAAAGGAGCCTCTGGGCAGTTTGCAGTCTGAAGGACATTATTTTTGACTGAATATCCACCAGACCTTCCCCTCCTTCTTCCACTGGCAGATACAGTGCTGCTGCTCGGATCCAATGCTGTCCCGTCCAGACATTTTTGGATATCAGCAACCAGGCTCCTTGGTGGGGATAATACTTTAAAGTTATGCCACAGCGTCAAAGCAACTAAGTTGTTCACAACCAAAACTCGTCCCCCTATATGACAGCCGAGGCAGCAGCCGTTGCCATTTAGACAACCTTGCACACACCTTCACAACTTAAACCCTCCCAGTTCTGTTGTTCAAATACCTGGTTTCCTAAATAAACTCCTAAAACCTTCAACCCATCACCTTTCCATACCTCCATAGGAAGAGGAAAGGAAAGGATCAAGTATGTGAACCACAAGAAAAATCCCCACCGGCAGATGTGTACCATGCAACCTATCCATTTTAAACTGTATGTGACGTCATACTTTTCCTCACAGAAGTGGCCCTATTTGCTGAGCCTATACTTCTTCTTAGGAGTCAGGGACTTTGCATCTACAAACTTAGTAGCGTGACTCACAGATTTAAGAAACTTCTTAGGATCTGGGAAAAAGTGTGCAAGTGGCACATTTTTCTTAGTCTTTGTTTCATTAAGGAAGTGGTTTAGCTCCTTCACTGAGTACAATTCTGAGAGAGAG
>CAKALU010067133.1:0-12704 GCA_916700995.1 Hozukius guyotensis | reverse complement strand
CACTGGTATCGGATCAGTACTCGGTATCGGCCGATACCCAAAGCCCAGGTATTGCCATTGGTATCAAGACTGAAAAAGTCAGATTGGTGTATCCCTACCTGAACTTGAAAACCTCTGGTGTGGACTGTAGGAAATAAAAGCTTTACACATTACAGCACTACAGCTTTGCTTTCAAGTGTGCTTGCATGTATGTGACTGTGTGTTTGTGTTTATCTTTGTCCTCTTGGTAGCTTTCATTCTCTTGGATCTGGACCTGTCTTCTGTATTTGTGCCTCCGAGCATCTTTCCCAGAAGGACCGGTGTCCTTGATGGCCCGCTCTCTCCTCTCCTCTCCTCTCAACTGTTACCTGAGAGCCAGACTGGGGAATACTTTACTCCAGACAGACCGACACTAAAAGGAAGCTAGCCACAGATACACTGATGGCAGATAGCTGAAACGAGAGGAGGAGAGCGAGAGGAGAGCGAAGGAGAAGGAGACATTTGATCCGATATAGGGCCGAAAAGAGAAGGAGGAGAAATGGTATGAGCGGGGGGAATGGAGGGTAAATATGGAGGAGAGGAAAGAGCAGATGGGAATAAATGGAAGACTGATGGGATAGGGGAGGGAAAGTGGGGTGACGGGAAGAGAGAGAAGGAAATATGAGAGGGTGAAGAAGGAGACAGGGGAGGTCAGTAGGGGAGAGAAAAAAACGTTCATTTCAGTCTATGTGGAGGTAGAAGGAAGGTACCGCTTTTACTGTTGTAGTCTGAGTAACGTGACGTCATATCCATTCCGTATCCGTCAACCAAAACAAACCGCAGCGAGCCGAAATGAGAAAGTAGAAAACGGCGGAGGGTCGGCGTGGATACGACCTGCACCCTCACATGTTAAATCCAACGTGGTAAACACTACACATCCAGTAAAGGATGGACGCACTTTGGGTTTCACACATTACAGGAAAAGCAGAGCTAGACATCACGGCTAAAGCTGCATGATAACTCTGTCACGGACAGGAAACGTTATTGTATTGAGGTAACGTGCGGTCAAGCCAGCCGTCGCTCTCGTCTCCGTGGTCAAATGGGCCGACGCTACAACTGTAGAGCACCCATATACTGACATTTATGTTAAATGCATTCAAACGGCCCCGATGGAGCTGACCATGGATGTAGAAAGAGAACGGAGCTGACGGGAGAGCTAGAGACGGACTTGGAGAAGTCAGAGGAAGTATACACGTGGGACTACGTCCAGTTTTCAAAATAAGGTGTTAACAAATGGAACTGTATATACAAAATACATAAATATGATATATTTGACTTCAGGACATCTCTGACTACATACATGCTGAAAATCAAACATTCTTACTGTATTAATTTAGATATTTTCCAAAGTAAAAGTCCCTAGAAGTGTATGATTCAACTTTTTCCCACGGTCTAGTGTTCTACTTGTAGAATCGCAATACTTAAAAATCACAATACATATCGAATCGGCGCCTAGGTGTCGTGAGGGTATCAAATCGGTAGATAGGTGAATCGTCGTAGCCCCACTGATGGGATAGGTGAGAGAAAGTGGAGTGACGGGACGGAGAGAGGGAAATATGAGAGGGTGAAGAAGGAGACAGTGGGAGGTTAGTGGCGAGATGTGAAGGACGGTGTGGAGTACGAGAGAGGCGACGAAAGGCAAAAAGTGAAGGAGAGATGCTGCGAGATCAAGGATGCTGGGGGAGAAAAAAGACAGGGGGTGAGACGTAGAGAAAGAAGAGGAGAGGATGTGAGATGGAGGGGCACAGAGACAGAGACGGGGAGAGGAAGAGTGGGAGGGAGAGATAGATTGAAGCTGTAAGATCAAGGCAGATGTGAGGGAGGATGGAGGAGAGGAGGGAAGGGAGGAGGGCACAGCGGTGAGGCGAATGGAGAGATGCAGGGAGGAGAGGAGAAACGGAGATCGTTATCGCGGGGCCGTGCTGCCTATTGATTTGCGTTAGTGTCTCGAGCCGGTGAAATAACAGCGGTGCTGGGATGCAGACTCCCTCGTCATTAGCAAACACAGCTCTCAAGACGCCAGAGTGTGCAGCAGCAGTGGCGGCGGGCGGGCGCGTGCATGCGTGCAGCCGTGTGTTGGTGTGTGACCATATGGCACGTTTGATGTCCACATGATTAGGAGTAAAAAACAGTAGAGAGACAGATGACAAAGTTATAGCACTTTATAGGAGAGGAAGACAGATTGGAGGAGGGGAGAAACAGATTGAGGGAGTGACCAGCAGACTGTGACGGAGTGAATGATGGGAAAAAAAAGATGCTCCATTTAATAAAAAAAAAAAGAAGAAGTGATCATGCCATCTCAGGTGATACACCTCTCACGTCAGGTGACAGATGTATTGATCACTTCTCACAGGTAGATGAAGAGACCCTTCACTCTCTTTTCCGCAGTGTGGTGGCGGTGGCGGTGGAGGTGATGTGTGTGTGTCTCGCCAGGGAGCAGGGAAGTGTGAATATGGCGGTGGAGCTCCGCCAAACTGAGCCCAGCAGAAGAGGGGGGAGGGAGGGGGAGGAAGGAGGAGAAGAAAAGAGAAAGACAGAAAGAAATGAAGAGGAGGAGGGTGAGGAGGAGAGAGAGGGAAAAAAAAAACTCCATCCTTTGTTCTTCGTTGATGAAAGGAGGAATTGGATCCTCTACTCCCACTCCCGCTTTCTCTCTTGGTGATGAGCCTTGATGTGTTAGGGTGAGCGAGTGAGCACACACACGCTCATGCACGCTGCTGCCTTATTCCACTCAACTAAAAACCCAAATGACTCCTCGCTCACTAATTAAACTTTAATCTCCAATAGCGCGCAAATTACCTGCCACGCAACTGAGCGCTGAACTACAGGGATACAGGGAGGGAGGGATGGATGGATGAAGGAAAGGAGGGTTGGAGTGAAGGTCAAACTACACCTGCAGGAGACAAAAATCTCTCTCTCTCCCTCTGTTTCTTCTCCATATCCTCCGTATTTACACCTACATCTGTGCTGTTATGTGTTAAAGTGGCAGTAGGCAGTATATTTTTGGCATCATTGGGCAAAAATTCCATATCAAACTTTCAGCATATTGTAATTCAAGTGTTCTGAGAGAAAACTAGACTTCTGCTCCTCCTTATGGCTCTGTTTTCAGGCTTTAGAAAATCTAGTCTGTGACAGGAGACTTTGACCAATCACAGGTCATTTCATTGAGAGAGCGTTCCTATTGGCTGTGCTCCGGTCATGTGACCAGAACTTGGCGTTCCTTCACCAGATTTCACAATGGCGGCGGCGTCACAAACTTTCTCATTTTACAGCTAAACCGTGCACTACAAGATGATTCTGAAAACATCTGAGGAGAGAAATAGACATTACAGTAACAGAATATTGATTCATATTTGATCAGCGCTGCCTAGTTTGACCGTTTTGATCGGAGTTCACGAGTAATTGACAGCCGGCTCTCATAGACGGCAGCTGGACAGCAGACCTCAGATCAGCTCTGACTGCTTGTTCTCCTCCGGTCTGTGAAATCTTGCAGATGTCGTTAGGAACACCGGAGGACACCGAGGCACATGATTTTTTTGAGGTTACCTGTTTCATGAACTACTGTCACGATATAGCGTCCGTTTTATAAAAATAACTTTTTTTAATCATATTTTCTCCAATCTCGCCTACTGATGCTTTAAGTTGGGCAGACACTGTACGATTTCAGCCGACTCATTTTAGAGGCGGACCGAATTTCAGCTTCGTCGGGCGTTGTTTGCCGTGCAGTGTGCAGGGGGGACCGAGGACTGATTAACTCCTCCCGACCAGCCGTCTGACATGTCAGAAACTTTGGTCGGCCGTCCACAGGCTCTCGCACAGTTGAAGCAGAGCCACGAGCCGATTCCCCAACGTCAGCGCCTTTTGCCTCCTCTTTTTACAGTAATCAGAGCTCAGCTATCAAGATAACAATGTAGGCTACAATAGATATAGCTAGTAAAACATAGCTAGCTTACCTCCAATTCTCTCTGCAAAATGGACAAGCCATACTGTCCACGTCTTCCTCACCACAGCGAGTCCATATAATGTTAAGCCGCTGCCTCTTTTTTTTAGACGTTTCAGCAGACAGGATGTCACAGATGATCAAGGCAGCACGTTTCTGCCTTGTTAGCATTGTGACCCGTACAGACCTCTGTTAGGAAACAAACTTTACCTGCCTCGGAGCTTTCAAACTGATCTTTAATGACAGCTGTCAACAGCCAGGACAGAACGGCCCGCAGGAGCCGACGGGCTGTGTTTTTTTTTCTTCTATTTTACACGCACGAGTGTGAGCACATAAATCGTGAGCTTTGGCTTTACATCGCAAACGATCTACTCGTACAGTAGGAGTAGGAAGTACACAACAACATTTCTAAAATCGTACAGTGTATGCCCAGCTTCAGTATACGAGGCCCTGCAGCTGTAAAAGGAGCAGTCGGCCGAGGCCTCACTCAGTGTCCGCTCTCTCACCTGAATGTTATCACACACACACACACGCACAAAGTTGATGCTAGCCAAGTCCTCACATCATCCTCTGCCTGGCCTCGTTCCCATCTCTCTCTTACAGACACAGCCTCTGCTAGGACACACACACGCACACACACACACACTCCGCCATTTTGTGCCACACAGCAGAGGGCATCACACAGTGTGTGTGTGTGTCACTTGGTTAATCACAAAGAACTAACGATAATTACCTCCATTTTCCTACCTGCCCCTCTCCAAGCCTGACTATCAGGTTGTGTGTATATGTATGCATTTGTATATGTGTGTGTGTGTGTGTGTCATGAGCGAGCCACTGGCAAGCAAAAATACTAAATCCTGAAACACCCCCAACATGCCACATTTACCAGCTACTACAGTTCATGTAGTCTTATCAGCAGCAGAGAGGAAGACTGTTTAGACAACAATGGAGGTCGTTGAGGACAATGAAATGAAGTCCAGTGGAATATATTCAAATTCTGAGTGGCAAATCCTGGCACTTTACATGCTGTCTGGAGCTCCGTCTAATGTGCAGTTGGGATGATTTAATGCACAAAGCGCTTTTTGTATTTTTGCCATCTATTGTTTTTTCGCTAAATGTGTCAGATGAAACACTGAGAACCACGAGATTTAGGTGCTACTTCTGTTCAAAAAGTTTAAAAAGTAAGAATCCCCTCTCAGATACAATATTGTATACTATCAATCTGTCATGTGTGAATCCTTCCCAGGATTGCTTCTCAGAAGATGTGCCTGTTGCGTTCAGTACAGTGGTCTGAAAAGTGAAGCCAATGCTGAAGTGTCTTAAACTTGCATTCTCTCTAACAGCCAGCAGGGGGCGACTCCTCTGGTTGCAAAAAGAAGTCTGATTGTATAGAAGTCGATGAGAAAATGAGTCTACTTCTCACTTGATTTATTACCTCAGTAAACATTGTAAACATGAGTTCATGGTCTCAATCGCAAGTCTTCCTCAATACAGCATGATTGGTGCCTTCAAATGTGGCGGTGTTTACCGTGTTCACCAGAAGAATCCATATGAACGCCCCCCCTCTTGTGGTATTCACGACTTTGTGAGTGGAAAGTTTCTGAAAGCACCAAGTTTACGAAATTGTGACGTGTTTGTTGACGTTGTCAGAAATGGCGGAGGCCTTGGAAGTTGATTTTTCGGTGCATAATAAGTTAATATATTGTAATTTTATTCGTATATTGTTTTTCTTCATAATTTTGAAATACGTCTGAGGAAAATGTTGATATTCCCAACGACCTCATCTTTTTCCTCTGTCATTATACTTTTCCTGCATTACGTTACCCACTTGCTAGTTTGCTAAATTGTTAGCCTCTGTGGCTTCTAGACGCCGACAGTAACGTTAATATTGCCGTTGCTTAGCAGTGGTGTTCTTCACGACTTAACCACTCGAACGCCAAGCATATCGTGTACACGACTTCCCATGTCTTAAACACGAGCTCACGAGTTCCACTTGAAGGCACCAAAGGTTCATTTAGTAAATTATGGTCCCATTTAGAGTCAAATAGACCATAAAGCAGGGGATGCTTTAGGGCGTGGCTACCTTGTGATCGACAGGTCGCTACCACGGCGTTGTCCGGTCTGGGAGTTGTCCGTGTTTTGTTGTCAGTGTCATTTTGGTCGCCTAAAAATGTCTTATTCTGCGTTTGGTTGTGCAAAAACCAACTGTGCGTTCCAATACTACCATACTATTTAGTGTGCTAGAAAAAGATTTAGTATGTCCAAATACATGGTATGTCAAATGCAGTATGCCAAAAATACCACGATGTCCTATTACTGTACATCCGGTTGCATTTTGCAGTATGAAAGCCAGCATGCTTTTCTGGGTATTCTGACAAAAGGGTCAAAGTTCAAGGTGCAATGTTGACGAAGTAGTATGTCCGAATTGTATACAATAGTATTGCATACTGCATGCAACAGTACATACTTTGTAAGGGCAGCTGTAGTATGTACTAAAAGTAAAAAGAAAAAGGATGTGTTTTGGAATGTAGCCCAAGAAGGCGACGGCCAAAAAAACAGATGTTGACGGCCAAAATGCCGAACTCGAGGCTTCAAAACCGTAGTCCACAAACCAATGGGTGACGTCACGGTGACTTCGTCAACTTCTTATATACTGTCTATGGTTCAGTACATGTAAGAAAGAACAATAATGAAAGTTTTTCCAGTGGAGAGAAACACAATGTGTGATTCATTCTCCTCCATTAATGCCTCTTTTTCAACAGAAATCTCACCATTTGTTTGCTGAATGTCAGTAAAAAGTTCTATAAAGGGGACCTACATCTTTGATTGTCTTTGTCTGACGCCAAAACCTGATGTTTTAGAATACACAACATTGTTTTTTAATTAAACTATGCATGAAATATCAGTGTTACAAGACAAGACAGTGCTTAATGTTTATACCACAGAAGGACACGGCAAAGTGCTTTGCTAAACAAAAAAATAGACCCAGAAATGCAAGGTGCTTACTTCTTGCCGTACAGAGCGGCGTTATAGTGTTTTTAATGCCGAACATTTCCTCTAATCCACACACAGGTGGCGAGCGGTGAAGGACATCAACCGAATTAGCCATCGTAGAGGTCCCATTTTGTAGATTAACTGCTGCTACCGCCGCTCCAATATCCCAGGATGAAATAATTGAGTAAATACTGCAGCGCTAATGCAGGACCAGGGAGCTGAGCATACGCTATGTGGTGAGTACTTTTATCTTAACTACTTTACGATACCAGTGAGTGTACATATTTTTAGCCTGGCTGCTTCCAGTGGGAATTGAAACCTCTAAACTCTGAGCGCGTCAGTGCCACACTCTGTCATCTGTGCAGTTAAGTCAGACGCCAGAACAAAAGACGGAGTCGCTCCATCCAGCACAGTCACTGTAAAGACTACTACAGTGAAAAGGTATCTTCACAGTGCGTATTACCCACAGTTGGTGGTGAGGTTCGCAGCGGGGAACATCAGGGGACAATCAAGGATATGCCCGTCACGCAAGGTTGGCGGTGTGTGTTTTAGGAGGTGCGTCTGTCCTGTCTGTTGGCGTGTGTGCTCTGCCCGCCATGCGTGACTAGACAGAGTCAGGTGTTCTGGGAGCGGCGTTGGCACAACCGTGTGCCCATATGCTTGTGACTGAGTGGCGGGCACGGGGAGGGCACAGCGAGCGGGGAGGTGTGCTAGACGCCTGCGGTGCATGACTTCATCCCTCCTGCAGGCAGAAAGGGCCACGTTGGGACTAAGAGAGGCTGACTGACTTAGAGGGTGTGAAAGGATGCTGCTGGATGGAAAGAAGGGAGAGAAAAAAGGGATAGATACAGGGAGGATGAGAGGATGAGTGGATGGGTGGGTCAAAAAACACCGGACTTTAGTCCAGGAAAACGGCGTTAGTAACCCATGTACAACCAGAAGTCAACGTTTATTTATTTGTCACGTAACTCCCGTACTTAAGTTACGCCACTTCCGAGTGGAGTTATTTTAACCCCAACCATGATCTTTCCCTAAACCTAACTAAGTAGTTTTGTTGCTTAAATCTAACTAAGTAGTTTTGCTGCCTAAACCTAACAAGTCGATCTTTCCTAAACCCAACTATGTGGTTTTGTTGCCTAAATCTAAGTCGTTTTGTTGCCTTAACCTAAGTCCTGTAGTTTTGTTGCCTTAACCTAAGTCCTTTTGTTGCCTTAACCTAAGTACTGTAGTTTTGTTGCCTTAACCTAAGTCCTTTTGTTGCCTTAACCTAAGTATTTTTGTTGCCTTAACCTAAGTCCTTTTGTTGCCTTAACCTAAGTATTTTTGTTGCCTTAACCTAAGTACTGTAGTTTTGTTGCCTTAACCTAAGTAGTGTTTTGTTGCCTTAACCTAAGTAGTTTTGTTACCTTGACCTAAGTAGTTTTGTTGCCTAGCCCTAAGTAGTTTTGTTGCCTTGACCTAAGTAGTTTTGTTGCCTTGACCTAAGTAGTTTGTTGCCTTAACCTAACTAAGTCGTTTTGTTGCCGTAACGTTATCGTTTTTGTCGCATCCCTAATGAGCATGCTCCACTAGCTAGCTCATACGCCGATTACAGCCGATAACGCCGTCCTGACCGGTGGCACCGTTGCGGAAACGTAGCACCCACCGTCCGGTTCCCCCCTCAGGAACCAAACACTGTTAGCTCTGTCAGCAGTTTTGCCGTCGTTTCACCGTTAGCTCTGTCAGCAGTGTTGCTGCGAGCCGTCGGCTTAGCCGTAGCCATGTTGAGAGCCGTGCAGAGGCAATAGAAATGCTCTCAATCTCGCATTTAGCACCTTTAAGCTCATTTGAAGCTAGCGTGGGTTGTGTGTTGTGCAGGCTGCAGGTTTGACACTGTGCCACAAGACAGCTCGGTCAGACTGTGGATGCAGTGACGGCTCTGTGTGCTGCTGCTTTGGCTCCATCTGAACACAAATATATCAAATCACACACACACACGTACAGTATATACAGACTTATACACAACATTTCTGATCGGCAGATAATACTGCAAGACACACACTCTCTCGCGCTGTCATTTTCTAAATATGTAGGAGACCGCATCTGGATCATGATGCTTGCCATGCATCTGTATACACACATTCAAGTCACACACACACAGCCAGTTAAGCATGACAAGCAAATAATGCCGCCGCCGCCGCTACCGGAGTCCCTCAGCAGAAGGCCCCCACGAATACACAGCAGAGGAACACGCACACACACACACACACGCACACACAGGAAGTCAGACAGGGGAGGTCGGTGGTTGAAGCGTGTATCGCCTCTGATGACTGTGGGCGGGTACAGTAACAGGATAGGTGGTGGTTTGACATTGAGACGTGGTGAATATGTTTACCGAGGAGCCAATTATGCTAACTTTCCATCCATCTATCATTACAGGTTAGCTATAGCTGCACCCAGCACCTAGCAACCAACCTACAGCCAATTAGTGCCAAGCCATCCTTGTTTCCTTGGCAACACACCACTGGCCTCCTCCTAATGTATATCCAGTCAGTGACCTATACACCCAATGCAAAAAACTGCTTGTGCCATCTAGCACCAGTGAGTTTGACAGCCAGGCGTCTCGCATTGTAACATCAATAAATCATTAATTTTGAGACATTAGTACACTGGTGATAAACAAACCGCTGAGATTGGCTGCAGTTTCCAATGTGTGCAACAGGGTTTGATTTAAAAAAACAACAACAAAAAAAACATGCTGGACCGCTTTACGCCACCAAAAACCGAGAGCTGCTCCTCTTCCAGCAAAAGCAGAGCCGAAGCTTTCAGAATTTCTCGCCGTGGCAGATGGTGGAAGGAGAGAAAGGCCGATGGAAAAATGCCTTCCAAGATGTTTATCCTTTTCAGCAAAACGAAAGAGAAAACAAATGCATATGGAGGGAGGGGGAGGAGGGATGAATTGCCACATCTTCTTTGTGACAGGAAGCAATGGTGTTTTATGGAAAACATGGACGTCATTTTTTAAAAACACTGGCCACGGATCGTAGTATTTGTTTATGTTGAGGTTTTGACAGTATATGGAATAGAATCATAGACACCTCCGGTTACTAGGGCTGCACGGTTACGGCCAAAATGATAATCACGATTGTTTTTTTATCAATATTGAGATCACGATTATTTATCACATTATTAGGGACAAAATATTTGTATTGCACTTCCACATTTATATAAACAGAGCGCTGCTTTCACTTCCAACTTATGCTACATTCCTGCTAATTAACAAATCTTTGCATCAAAAGAACGACTTAAAGGTCCCATATCGTGCTCATTTTCAGGTTCATGTTTGTATTTTGGGTTTCTACAAGAACATATTTACATGCTTTAATGTTCAAAAAACACATTATTTTTCTCTTAGTGTCTGTCTGAATATACCTGTATTCACCCTCTGTCTGAAACACTCAGTTTTAGTGCATTTCAACAGAATTGCAACAGAATTGCGTTGCTAGGCAACAGCTTGGGTCCATGTTTACATCCTGTCAGCTGATGTCATTCACATACACTGCAACAGGAAATAAACTTGGACACATTTAGTATGTTTACGTTCAAAACTGTGAAATGCTCTAAATATTGTAGATTTGTGACATCACAAATGGACAGAAATCCTGACGGCTTGTTTCAAATGCACAGTTTCTGAATACGGGCTGTGTGTATTTCTCCATATATTGAGTGTTTTGATACTTTCACAGTATTTATATAGAACTTAAACCTGCTTTATAATATAAAAGACATGAAAATCTCACTTTTTACAATATGGGACCTTTAAAGGGACTCTGTAAGAATCAGAAATTGCTTGTTAACAGGGACACCTGTGGCCGTTAAGAGACTGAATGTGATTGACAGGCATTTTGATTATCGTTAGCAACATTTGCAGCTAAAATCACAATATCAATATATATTTCACCTGCTTGGCAGTAATGTTAGCTGACCAAACGAAGGTCCCTCCATGAATCAAAAGCCCGGTCGATGTTGATCCTAGTTTCCCCCCCCCGATGTCGGTCACATTCTTGTTTTGCAAGACAGGCTTCACTAGATATAACTTTGTTTTTGTTTTGTGCTTCCGTGGAGTTTGTGTTGGAGTCTGAGTTGTGGTGGTGTCTGGTCATTTGTTGGCGTTAGTGGACTCCATTTCTAACCGAACGTTAGCTATGGTTGCACACTGTTAGCCATGTAAGCGGAGCTGAAAATAAAGGCACTCACGAGAGCGCATGACGTCACATCAGTTGGTTTTTCCCAGAAAAACGGGCCCACATTCTTCACATTGAAAGCGGTCTACAGGCTGATAGAGGTGTAATTCCTAACACCGGTGTGTGCAAATTTCCTCACCATCAGCAAAACGACGGTGGGGTTGGTGGGCAAGTAAAGTAATCGGTGTGTGCCCGACCACCGTGTAACACCGGTAACACCGACCACCATGGCAAGCCTACATGCAGCAGAGTTTTCTATTAGCGGTGCACAAATTTTAAAGGTCAATATCGCAGTCGATCATGTTCATTTAATTGTGGGAATCATCATCATGATTAATATTTGATTAAATGTGCAGCCCTAATGGTTATCGTTAATATTTCATTTATGCACCAAAAAATGAGTAGAAATGTTAAGTGGCAGCCAGAAATCTGAACGACTGTAGATTGTATCCTGAGAGCGGTGAACCGCCTGCATCACTTCCTCTTTCACCCCTTCTTCTATCCTCCTCCTTTCATCCTGTCCTCACCCCCCCTCCCCTCTCTCTCTCTCTCTCTTCTCTCTCTCTCCCAGCCCATTTCTCCTCCCTCTCCACTGCCAGTCCCCTACCTGTCTCATTTGCATAGGATGCCTTATTTGCATACATATGAGCTAAAGAGAAAGGGGATTTGTGTGCGTGAAAAAAAAAGAGAGGAGGAGAGGCGAGATATGCAGGCAGGCAGCGGCGGCGGTGGCGGCGGCGGCGGCGGCGGCTGATGAAAAGAAATGAAAAAGAGCCCTTTCAGGAGGAATCTGCGACCGCAACCTCCCTCTCTCCCTCTCTCTTTCAATTCTGTTCTTGCCCTTTAGGTCACACCTTAGAGAGCTCCCGCAAAGGGCCCCCATTAACGTGAAATATCTGAGAGGGAGACGGGGAGAGTAAAGGAGAACAGATAACTGATAAAAGTACGGATGCAACGCAGGCCAAATGAGAGAAAAGAAACAACAGGAAAAAAAAAAAACAGAGAGATAAATAAAACAAAGGAGCTTGTACACATCGCCCATCTATCCCCTGCAGCAGCCTGGCTCTGTGTTACCGCGGCGTTGTTGTTGCCGTGGTGGCGATGGATGGTTGCCTCAGTAGAGCAAAACTGATTGGCTGTGAAGTAAGCCCCCCCCCACCTTCGCTTTCCCTCTAGGAAGGACGGCAGGCCCCTCCCCCTCACCCGTGCACACACACACACACACACACATCAAACACAGGTAAACAAGGTGTTGATATGATTCACACGTATCGCTCTGAACTATAAAGACCGGTTCAAATGGGCAAACACACACACTCAGCAGCCTCTCTAATATTAACAACCTCTATCCCCACCCCCCTCCTCGTCTCCACATCAGGCCAACCCAGATGCATCACATACAATCTGTCCCTGATTGCACACAAATACTCCAACCCCCCCCCCTAAACACACACACACTCACACACACACACACACACACACATAAACAGCCATATTTATCCTGCTCGAGCTCGCTAATTGCATGTGTC
>CAKALU010067130.1:0-10317 GCA_916700995.1 Hozukius guyotensis | reverse complement strand
AACAATGTCTCTCAGCAGTTCCATTTATTTCAGTGATGATTTGTCTTTCTGATTTCTGCATCGCAGTCCCAGACAAGTCTGCTCGCAATTTTAGAGGCAGCTGTTCTGCAATGTTTCTGACCATTTTGGGCCTTTTTTTCTGTTCACACTCAATTTCACAACCAATTTCAGCCAATTCTCTGAACATTTGTGTTTCATCCTTTTGCACATTTCTCTGCTGTGAATTCTATCGCCGAGTGTGTCTCTTCGAAGCTTCTTCTCACACTTTCTATCATGCCAATGTGTAATTCGAATCGCAGTCTGCGTCCCTGTTTTCAGTCATCACTTTTTCCAGTAAATGTATTTTTTCTTTGTTGAAAAACTCATTTGGAGGCCACTGCCCCTCTGTGAAAATGTACATGTTAAATCTAAAAGAAATCACAAAATGCATGCTTCTATACTGTAATAAGAAAAATACAGACTTTAAAATGCTCACCCAGAATATTTTTCATATTAATATCTTATCTATTGACGCCAGATTGTTGAGGAATGATACAAATGTCTAAACATTGAAATGGATAAATAGACTGTTACTCATCAACGTTTATTGAAACAAGCTGGAAAGGAGAACAAGTTAGATTTTATCTGAGCATGTGCTCCAGTAACAAGAATACAGTATAAATATAAGCAGCTGTATGTCAGAGAAAACAAAAAGCATTAAATCTGTGGTGACAGTAACGAATCTCAAGAGGAAGATTTACACACATCAACTTTAAAATGGCTTTAAAGGGACAGTATGTCCAAATACCAACGAAAACATATCTTGTCACTTGTGGTATCTATACATGATGCAGATATGGACAGATAAAACAAATATAGATATCAATGTATGCCGGGTTTATTTGGTTTTAAAATATCTGTCTCTGAGAGTTCTGACATACAATTGAGGGGAATAGAAATAAATATTTAACAGCAACATCTCTTTCCAGAAACAGTGTACCCATTTCTGTGGATAATCCACACAGACTGTGAACAGTTTTCAACTACTTTCTACCAAAGAGACAATATGTTCTGTGGATTATCCAGAATAACAGGGACACAGATTCTGGGAAGACATGTAGCTGTGATTTTTAAATATAATTATTTCAGTATGGTGGGTTTTTTTATGCCTCTGCGCTGCCGACAGCCGTGACCAGAGGCATTATGCTTTCAGGTTATCCCTCTGTCCACCATTCTCGTGAAGCGATATCTCAGGAACACCTTGGAGGGAATTTCTTCAAACTAGGTGTCCACTTAGACTTAAGGATGAACCGATTAGATTTTGGTGGCCAAAGGTCACTGTGACCTTACGTCTTGTGAAAGCAATATCTCAGGAACGCCTAGAGGGAATTGTATTACATCTGACAAAAACGTCCACTTGGACTCAAGGATGACAAGATTACAATTTAGTGCTCAAAGGTCACGGTGACATTTTTGCCATAACTCAAGAATTCATACGTTAGTTATGACAATTTCACATAAATGTCTAACAGGATAAAATGATGAAGTGATGACATTTTGGACAGACATGAATGTAAACTGCAACTTGACTTGTTGGCGGAGGAATACAACCGCAAGGCGGTAATTCTAATTTTGCATTTGGTTGAACCAAGCCTTCCAGGGTAACATTTACAGTCTCAGACCCAGTTTGATGCAGCTCTAAATGTCAAGTTCAAAAGTTTAAATGGCCTTCTTTTGCTCTGTTTCAGAGCCATAATGTTCAGCTCATGAGGAAGTAGTTGATGTTAGCTGGGGGGACAGTTGCCGGGCTGACATGCGGTGTAGTTCAACACCTCCTAGACATCCCGCGGGGCATCAAACCACCACCGTTGGGGTGACTCGCTCGCCACCATATGGTGCCGCGCTACTGTGACCCCACCTGTCTGTTCGATCTCTGGTCAGGATCTGACGCAGGGAGAAATAAATCCTAACAAATCATCAGCCTATCCAAATGGCGTCGGATGCTTTCTTGATTTTGTCATGGAGTACACAGAGCACTTTTCACTTCTAATGGGATTAGCGTGATATTTTGTCATCTCACGAGGGGGGCGCCACTCACACACTGCTTTCCTTAAGACAGGCATCCCAGTGAGTTGGTAATGGCGTCATCTCCGCCATGTGTGAATTAAAAAAAAAAACTCCCTGGATGCGCATATTGTTTGCTGCGGGGCACATTTGTTTGATGGGTCTAATCCCTTGACTAAAGAAACAAAGGTGTAACATTCGGCTGCTTAGGATCAGCGAGTGTGTGTGTGTATGTGATGATGTACATAAACCCATCTCCCCCAATCCCACACAGGCTCCTAATCCTAGAAGATCAAGTGTAACCAGGCTGGAAGTGTGACTGGGCGGGAGCCAGCGGGATGCTTTGGGTTATGTTGACTCACACCGTGATCCCTCCTGCCTCACAACAACCACAGTATGTCACGCTTCTGTAACCTTTTGTTGCCTCAAACATTCCTCTTATTTGTATTCAAAGGCCAAATGTTCTCTTATCTTGCATGCACAACCTGTATTTTTCATCATCGTTCTACATCTGCATTGTTTTCCTCCATTATTCATGACTTATTTTTCACCAATGAGATTTTGACTGATAGCAGAAAAACCGAGACTAAACACAGATGTTTATGCCGGAAGGGAAAGTAACGTGTCAGGTTTGTGTGCAGCCATGCACGGCTTCCACAGTAAACATCTGTGTGAAGGCTTTGCATGCACTTATGCTTCATATATGGGTAACATAGAAATGTTAATTGTCACAGTACAGTAGGCAGTAAAATGAGATGAGCACAAACAGGAGCCAGGGAGCATTGACATGAGCCTATTTCTAAATCAGGTACTGTGCGTAATGTTTGTTTTTTTCTGTATTTGACCGTGAAGGTTTCATTTCACTCCCACATGCTTTTATTTAACAAACAGCTGATTGCGTCCTATTTAGCCAGAGAAACACTCAAAAATATCCTGTAATGTGAAACAATTTTACTGATCGGGACATTTTATTTAGACGAGAGTGTGAAGTCAGTCTTATTTCAGTTTCTGATATGTTTTACAATTAGGGCTGCCCCGTCTTTGTCGATGAGTCGACTAATCAGTCGTTTTGATCTTAGTCGACTAAGATTTCTGTAGTTGATTAGTCATTTTCATTCCCCCTGAGCCAGTCCGTCCGTCCAACCATCCGTCCGTCCCATTCACGTGAATGCGATATCTCATTTCTTGAGGGAATTTCTTCAAATTTGGCATAAATGTCCATTTTAACTCAAGTATGAACTGATTAGATTTTTGTGGTCAAAGGTCAAGGTCATGGTGACCTCACAAAACCTGTTTTTGGCCATAACTCAAGAATTCACATGCTAATTATAATTTCACACAGATGTCTAACAGAATAAAATGATGAAGTGATGACATTTTGGACAGACATTGATGTAAACTGCAACTTGACTGGTTGGCGGAGGCATACAACCGCAAGGCGGTAATTCTAGTTTTTGCTTTTTTTTCCAAGAAACTTATGAGCACATCTTTGGTAAACACAAGATTAAAGTGGTGCTTATGTGGAGAAACTCAGTTTTACAGATCTGTTGATTAAATCAATTTATCGATTAGTCGACAAAATCGCATGAGTGTTAGCCGACTAAGAATTTCTTTGATCAAGGACAGCCCTAGTAACAAAGCAATTTTTTATGAATTGATACCCATGTTCGCATTTTTGGTTATTATTTGGTAAATCTTCTGAGCCCTCTGACTCTAACCCTGACCTAACGTACCTTTTAACATGCTTTTGAATCCTACTCTCACCTGCTTGGGTTAACCTACATTGGCTTGATGGGCAGGTTTCATCTGAATGCTCAGTTGTCCAGCCACCATCAATGATTACCTCGTTCCACTAGTCTCACAAGTTAACAACTCCTCTGTCATCAGACATTTTTCCACACAAGATTCATGTCTTACAAAAGCCGAGCACTCAAACAAAACTCTAAAGAAAGCTACCACTGTCCAACATCAGTCTCTGAGCCACATGCAACTAAACAGCATGTTGTCGTCACAGACCAAACAAGCCTCCCCAGCACTCCTAGCAAGCAACAAACCATACGGACTGTAATGAAAAGATCCTCTACCCTGTCATCTTCGTCTTCGTACTAAGGCAAGTGATGTCAGTGTATCACAATAAGGGGGTGAATTTGGAGCGACAACACCTCTGTTAGAAGCTCTTACAGAAAGGGACTCTGCTCTCACTTTTAAGGCCATCGAGATTGTTCGGTGAGGCTCAGCTGCCAGAACATGTCATCATGTGAAGGCTGTAGTCCTCTTTACAAAAATTTATGAATTTCACTCTTAAGTCTGTGTGTGTGTGTGTGTGTGTGTGTGTGTGTGTGTGTATACATCATCTTGGTTTCAACCCTCCTGCTGGAGCACCTGTAGTCAGGGCTCAGTGATAATCCGTGAAAAAAAAGTGAGTGAGTGAGACCTGTGCTGCATGGGAACAGATCCCATGGGTGTGAAAACCAAAAGCGCAAAAAGATATAATTTGATGTTGAAACATGCTGGTTAGGCAAATTCTTTCTTTTTATTAAATTTCACAGAGATTACAGTTTGGATCTCATTCACCGCGTTACGTTTCAATCTATTCACCGGTGGCGGCTTTGAAGTTGGAGAGAGAGATTTAAAAGCGAGGCAGGTATAGGCTAACAGGGCCTCTCTAAGCCTGTGACAAAAAAGACACTGAGACGCTCTGTGTCTCCTCCTGATCCACAGGGACGGGGAAAGTAGGCCAGGCTCGGTGTCAGACTGCTGCGAGGATCAGGACGCCGGAGTTGTTGACTTGTAATCAAAGTTCCTTTTCACAGTTTGGATGTCAAGAATCTCAAAGAGAGAGAGAGATTTAAAATATTCCTCACACACACACACACACATAGGTCATATTTTTAGAAGTGAGGCTCTCCAGCTGAACACTGCATCACCCAGTGTCATCACCAGCCTTTTTTTAATAAATCATCTTTTCTGGTGATGGGTGTTGAACTATTCACCCGCCTACCCCATCATCAAACGCAGAAAACATGAGAGGAAGCAGCACAGAAAATCCTATAGGAGGCCCTAATAAGCATAAGACACTAATATTATAAACTCACTACAGATACATGAGTCACTACAGGAGTATTATGGTGATGCAACTTGAGACTCAAATTTCTAATTTTAGGATGCCAGCTCCAGTTTTCTGAATGGTAGGGGCTAAGGGATATTAACAAGGACACTGAATGCTGCCTCAGACTGAAAGATGCATTTACATCTAAAAATATAGTTACATGGGTTAAGACGCATGCACATATTCATATGCTTGGAGGTGACCTGACGTTAAGGAGGATGCATGTGTGTGCCCATGTAAATGATATAACTATATATTTGCGCCCCTCCCCCTCTTTTTATTTTCTATTAACTTATTTGTTGATTTAATTTATTATTACACTCGTATTTTTGTACTATTATTGTTTTTTTGTTGTTGTTTTTTTTATGTGTGTTTTTTTGTTTGCTTTGTTGTTTTGTTTTTTTAACTCTACGCTTTCTTTTTGTCATTATTATTATTGTTATTTCTTTTCTTGGTTTTGGTTTTGAATGTTGAGGTTGTTTTCTCTAGTGTACTTGATGGGTTTGTCTGTAAGCTCATCTACTTAAACGTTGGTTTATAGACTGTTGTAATTACAAACAGTGGATTGCATATATGAAAACAGCCTTGAAAAAAGGGAAAAAAGAAAGTATAAAAAAAAAGAAAGATGCATTTACAGCTCCATAATTTTCAGTAGAAATGAGCTTGTTGTTGTAGGCTACACCAAGCAAAACCCTACTAGGGAAGAGAGCGACTCATCACTTCTAAGTGATTAAAGCCCAGCAAGCCGAACGCATGCACAGAAAATCCTATAGGAGGCCCTAATAAGCATAAGACACTAATATTATAAACTCACTACAGATACATGAGTCACTACAGGAGTATTATGGTGATGCAACTTGAGACTCAAATTTCTAATTTTAGGATGCCGGCTCCAGTTTTTCTGAATGGTAGGGGCTAAGGGATATTAACAAGGACACTGAATGCTGCCTCAGACTGAGAGATGCATTTACAGCTCCATCATGTTCAGTAGAAATGAGCTTGTTGTTGTAGGCTACACCAAGCAAACCCTACTAGGGATAAGAGAGCGACTCATCACTTCTAAGTGATTAGCCCAAGCATGCCAGTGGGTTAACAGACAGCCATTTCATTTGACTAATTTGCAATTAGGAAGCTCTTTGTGTGTTGACAAACTGCTCCAGCGCGCACATGACCCTGAGAGAGAGACAGAGGCACCAAAACAGCCAGGAGACACTGAGGAGGCTCGTCACGTGTTGTTTGTCCCCCCCTCCGGAGTCCATGCCAGACTCCATCGCAGAGCAGTGGCGGCTGGTGAAAATTTTTCTTGGTGGGGCTGTGCCACATCCAATCAATTTCAGCAAACATCCTGGTATGATTTAATGCAAAAAAAAAGTGAAGGTATCAAAAACACATTACTACTTTGCAGTTAAATAATTAATAATTATTTTATTCCAACAGGAAGAATAAAGAATGCTTTGAAAAACACAACAGTATAAAATGTATTCAGTGGTGGAATGTAACTAAGTACTTAAAGGGACTGTTTGTAACTTTTTACACATATAAATGTACCGGGTCGGGATCCCATGCGCGCTCGCGTGGCCGAAGTCTCTGCTCCTCTGCCTGCTTGCCTCACTCACACAGCACGCGTTCTCGCTGTCTCGCTCCACCTCTAGACGTGAACGCGCGCTCACTACACACTGCAGAAGAGTTAGTTTAGCTCTGAGAATATCTAGTGAATGTACAGTGGACGTTTGGGCAGAAATAAATGCTGCAGCTCCTCCAGACCAACAGAGGTTTTCCGTGTCTTGTGAAGTGACGGGGCGCCGCAGCGAGAAACGTTATTGTCTCCGACCGGGTGCCGGTGTCTTCCCTGCGGGCGCAGTCGGGAGGCGATAACGTTTCTCTTCCTGCTTCAGCTCCGGCACCGACCCGCTTTTCCTGCTTCAGCCCCGGAGGCTGAAGCAGGAAAAGCCAACACTAGTATCAGCATTGATTCATGGAGAAACCTTCGTCTGGTCAGCTAACATTACTGCCAAGCAGGTGAAATATAGAGTTATATTGTGGTTTTAGCTGACGTGTGTCGCCTCACTGTTTTGAGCGATGCTCATTCATGTCTATTTAGAGCAAGCACAAGCGCGAGCCCGACGCTGACTTTCGTTGACTTAACGGCCACAGGTGTCGCTGTTAACAAGCATTTCTGATTCTTACAAACAGTCCCTTTAATACAAAATATAATCACATTACAATCAAATTACACACATTACTGGGTGCATTCCATATTTAAACACAAATATTGACAATTTGTATAATTTGTATTATTATTATTATTATTATTATTAGTAGTAGTAATAGTAGTAATAATGTTTTTTTGTGTGTGACTCAGCGCCCTCTATTGGCAGGCTGCCACTGATCGCAGAGTTATAATCAGACGCTGAAATCAAGGTGGAGTATGGCAAGCCGTTTGAGCATTTATTCCATATCCTTGATATCAGACGTCAGTGTCCTCCACTAGTTCGGTCTTTGTCAGCACTAGTTGGACATTTGATCGCACTAGTTGGCCATTTTGTCTTACTAGTTGAACAAAAACTCTTACTAGTCACTGTTTTTCAGCAACTAGTGGCACTTTTATCCAACTAGTTCCAACAGAAGCCTTACTAGTGAGACTGTGCACCACAGTAATAGAGGACCAAAGCCCAACTAGTCAGCTTTGTGACGCACTAGTGGACCTCTGGACCCAACTAGTAACACTGACAGTCTTACTAGTTAACTAGTAAGCTGCAAAAGCTTTGACATGTTAACTAGTAAAGGACATTCACCTCACTAGTTAACTAGTAAGGTCAAAAAGACCTTCACTAGTGCAACTAGTGGGCATTTTTTTACCTTACTAGTTAACCAGTGAACATTTTGAGCAACACTAGTTAACTAGTGCAGGAAATTGTAGGTCACTAGTTGCTGCAAAAGCTTTGACATGTTAACTAGTAAAGGACATATTCACCTCACTAGTTAACTAGTGACCTACAATTTACCTTACTAGTTAACTAGTGAGCATTTTGGCTCACTAGTTAACTAGTTAAAGCCTTTTTGACCTTACTAGTTAACTAGTGAGGCTCAAAATGTTCACTAGTTAACTAGTAAGAGAAAAAAAGTCCAGTAGTTGCACTAGTGAAGATCTTTTTTTACTTTACTAGTTAACTAGTGCAGGCCAAAAAGAGCCACTAGTTGCTGAAAAACAGTGACTAGTGAGAGTTTTTGTTCAACTAGTAAGACAAAATGGCCAACTAGTGCGATCAAATGTCCAACTAGTGCTGACAAAGACCGAACTAGTGGAGGACACTGACGTCTGATATCAAGGATATGGAATAAATGCTCAAAAGGCTTGCCATAGTGGAGCAGCCCACGATGATGCAGACGCGCGCCTCCTCTCCTCTCCATCCTTCCATGCAAGCGCACACGCAGTCCGGCGGTGCCTGGGATTGGATGGAGGTGGAGGGAGTGGTGGCTGCAGGACGGAGTCACAGGATTGGTAGAGTTCAGCGCCAAACTTGTTGACTCATAACTAGAGCAGCTCTCCTCTCCATCCTTCCACGGCGCGAAGCGGAGCTGTCCAGGACCAGCGGTGCTGAAAGCTGCTTCCAGCTTCCAGACGCGCCTCTTGGAATAAACATTTTTACATTTCACAAGTTACATGCGCTTTGGTTTAAGCGTCACTTGACGGATATTTATCCAAAGCCACCAACTTCTCATCCAGATCATCACACATACAGAGGAGTCTCCGAGGTGCAGCCATGGCTTTCATGGTGAAACACATGGTGGGAGGACAGCTGAAGAACCTGACTGGAGGACTGACGGAGGAGAAACCAGAAGCAGAGAAATCAGACGCCGCCGCGCAGGGCATGACTCAAGAGGAATTTGAACAATACCAGCAGCAGCTAGAGGAGGAAAAGTAAGTATTCAGATTCATCTTTATTGACAGACTCGAAGTCCATTAAAAAAACAGAATGTTTATAGATTGTTCATATTAATCCACTTTGCAGGAGAGAAAGATATGTTATCGAGTTTAGTGATGAAAACTGCATGGAATTGAGCTCAGAATGAAGATTTGATACTTGGAGGCGAATTCTAATGTAAAATTTGAGGAAATTAATGTTCCCTTCCATATTCATCCTGTTTTGTATGTTTCCAGTATAAGAGAGGTGTTTCTGTGAAGACATCTTTTTCATATTAATCCACTTTGCAGTGTTTCTTGAATAGAAACTGACACTTTTTATAAAAGACAGTTATACCAGTGTTTCCACTGACTGGTATCATATAACACTAAAACAAGGATTTGACAGTAGCATGATGATAATGGCGTTCTGAGAATCATTTAGTCGACATATAAATGTATACATCAGGTTTCTCAACAGAGCCTGGAAAGTGTTGTCACCTGCATTACAGAACAGCTCGCTTGCACTATACACTACCTGGGTTTCTTAAGTAATATCCGCATGCAGTCATTGTATAGGCAACCTGAAGCTTATGCCTTTTTAAACTTGGCCCACAGGGGGGCAGTATGATTGAAGCTTTGTTGTGATGTGTGAAGTTGTGATGAAAAACCTATATACACTGTTAAGAATTTCCCAGTAAAATAACTGGGTTGCCTTTATGTAACTGTAAAATTAACATTATTATACTGTCGCTGAAATTTACAGCTTTGTACTGTTAATGAAAAATACAGTTTGAACTTTATTAATTTTACAGTTAATTTACTGTTTAAAGATACATTATATAGCTGTTTTTCCACCTTTCTTTTACATTATCTTACTGATTTGTTTTAATGCACTATTTAGGTTCTATTTTTTACATACAACATTATTTTTTGCCTAGATGAATAGACTTAGCAGGTTACAGACATAGGAATAGTCACACTAAATACAATTAAAGGCACTTGTTAGGAAAAAGGCTATAATAGACTTGTTGACACTTTTCCCAAAATGTCTGTCTATAGTTGGCTACAAGCACAGAATGCAAACCAGAACAACATGTGAGTGAAGAACAGAGCTAATTCACTGATTTTACAATCATGTACAATGTACAAGCCTCACATGTGCAGATCAGGTCCCAGAATTAAAAAAATACTGCATGAAACTGTTACTGATGATACTTTAGACAGTTGATCAGCAGTAAAGTGATGTTTTTTAAGAATG
>CAKALU010067128.1:2220-15077 GCA_916700995.1 Hozukius guyotensis | reverse complement strand
TCATTTCTGTAACAATCAAAAGGCACTGCTGGGATTTGAACCCTGGATCTCCTGTTTACTAGACAGGCACGTTAACCAACTAAGCCACAGCACCTCCCATGTCCTCACACATGAGATAAGATAAAGATGATATATTCCTTTATTAGTCCCACAGTGGGGGCATTTTGCATTGTACAGCAGCAAAGGGGAAAAAACAAGAAGCATCAGTAAAAAACAAAAAGCAAAACAAAAGTGAAACAAGATATGAACAATTTAAATAGATGGAAATATAAAAATAGGAACAATATAAACAGTATTATTGACTATTTAAAAAAATTGCACAAGTGGAAAAATGATATTGCACGGTGAGAATGAAGTTCCACCTGATAATATTGCACAGTATGAATTACACCTGAGTAGTATTGATATATTCGCACAGTCAGTGTACAGTAAAGTGCAGTTATTGTCAGTTTTGAGACAATGTTTTTCCAAAACAATGCCACATAATGTATTCATCTTTTTCTACTATTAAAGTCTAGATTTGAGGAGATTAACCTGCGTTGACTGGCTCGGTTTGAATTGACAAAAGGAGGGTTTTAACATGGGTCAGATAACCCTGATCCGACCTGTAGTCCTTGGTGTCAAAGAGGTGTAAGTGAAGTTAAAACCTGCAGCCACTAGAGGGCTCAGTTTTCTGTGCTATATAGTCAATATGAACAGCTGCAACATCTAACTTCATTCATTGTCTGCTATACAGCACTGCTTGTTCAAATGTGTATTATATAGCATGAACTGACTGCGTCTCCAGATGACAATGGTCTACCTGCAGGCGTGGTGGGAACACACAATGCTTTCAATTCCAAAAAATAAGAAGTGGATGATTTGGATCCTCGTGTAAATAGAACCAGAAATATGACTGTACCAGTAACCTGCACGCAGGTAGCTGATGCATGCCAGGATCACATATAGTTGACCTACAGCAGGTGTTGCAAACAAAAGTGTTAGTAAAAAAAAAAATGTCCTGTAGATGATAAATAATTTCATCGTCATTATGCAAAGTAGGTCAGCAAGTCCACCGACACTGATGCTTCTCTATTGTCTGTAAAAGCAGATCTCAAACTGACAATTCAGTTTGTTCTCTTTTACATCTGGAGACAAAGCTGTCAGTGTCTCTTAATGAGCTGCTGTAACAGCTGAAAGATCACTGACAATACTACATATAGCCTATTGAGAACGTCGACCTGATTCATGGCAAACCAAGGTGTTTACATGGTGTCTCTGTTTCCACAGAAGAGATGAGGTTAAAGCAGGTTAACTCACTCAATCACTGCAATAACCGTGTTACAGTAAAACCTGTACAGCTGATCACTCTCCTCTCCTATCACTGACAATGTGTGTTTGAACCTTTTTACCGCTGCAGGCTGCTGGAGAGTTTCTCTTTGTCAGATCATTTGGACTCAGACACACAGTGACCTACAGAGGATCTGCTTCAGAGAGCGCTCCTTCTGATAGATAGAGAGGACTTAATGACGTTTCTTATCAGCCCTCCGCACTGCCTGCCGTCACACGTCTGTTTGTCCTGCTGTCTCTGCTGTCTTTGTCATGCACATGTACAGAAACCCGTTAAGGAACCCGGTAGAACTAAGAACTCAGGTGTGAAACCGGGTTTCTCTGTTAATCCCTGACTCTAGTCAATAAAACCGGTTCAAAGAATTCATGTAAAAAAAAAGCTTTAGTGTTATTTTAATGAATGTAAACGAACACATTGTTTTATTTAGCCCCATTAGAATTAACATGGCTCTCCATCCAGACACAGACAACAACACTACTACCGACCAATCACAGCTCTCAGCTGGCTCCACCGCGGAAATAAACAGCCAATCAGCTGCCAGGCTGCCTCCAGGAGATAAAGAGAGGAGAGCCAATCAGGTGTCTGTCTGGGTCTGCTGTGTGGAGCACCAACAGCCAATCAGAGGTCTGTCTGGGTCTGCTGTGTGGGAAATAAACAGCCAATCGGATGTCTGTCTGGGTCTGCTGTGTGGAGAACCAACAGCCAATCAGAGGTCTGTCTTGGTCTGCTGTGTGGGAAATAAACAGCCAATCAGCAGTCTGTCTGGGCTCCACGGAGCGACCGGCTGAACCAATGAGCTGGTCTGTCTGGCCTCCTCGAGTGGGTGAGCTCCTGCAGAGCACCAATCAGCGGTCAGTGCTGCCTGCCGGTGCCGGGGACTGGTGGTGAGAGGAGAGGAGAGAGGGAGCTGCAGCAGCGTCAGGAACCGGACCGTGAACCCCGGAGACGGTACACACTGAGGCGGACAGGACACACAGGTGAGTCCGAGGATGTGGTGCGAGGCCCTGGCTTCTCCGGCGGGAGGGAGATGGTTTAGAAACGGCAGAACGGCTAGTCTGCTGGGAGACAATAGAACCACAATAGAACCACAGTAGAACCGCTTCAGAACCACAATAGAACCTCAGTAGAACCTCAGTAGAGCCGCTTCAGAGCCGCTTCTCTCTCTATTGATGCAGACTGACGTGTCGCGCGACCAGCCGCCTCTAAACTGTTACATTGTTACATTGTTTCATTGTCGCATGTTAAAGGTGTGTGAGTCGCTACATTACCGGATGTTATTGTGTTCACATTAATGTTACATTGTTACATTGTGATGTGATTGTGATGGAAACGGAGGAGCGGAATGTCTCCGAACCTCCGTCTCATTGTTTGATCCTGTGAGTCTCTGGGGGTTCAGTCAGACTGGAGGAGAAACAACAAGAAGCCTCCATAGAAACATCACATCTACTAGTTAATAAAGAGAGTATGATGATGATATCTAACGGTAGAACCGGGTTATTACTGAGAGAAGTGGCGGATTAAATGGCGCTAGGAGGAGGAAGAGGAGGAGGAGGAGGAGGAGGCCGGGGTCGCTCTCAGCAATTAGGTAGAAAAATTCGAAAATGCATCAGCCATTTACTCAACGGGCTCCATATGCACCTAAATGGCGTCCTGGCTGCCTGGCTGCCTGACAGCACAACCACACACTGTTCTTTCTACTGTAAAGAGGCTTCATCCGTTTGTTTCCTGAAGCGGCGGATTAACGGAGCTACATGTCTCCAGATGACGTTAGAGACCAAACAGGGAATCAATATTTAATGTGTGCTGCCTATTATTCTGCAGTGTTACAGGACATTATTATTCCTGTTGTCTGTTGACCAGAGCTGCTCTTGTTGCTGCTGCTGCTGCTCAGGATTATACATGAGTCACATGCAGATGGATCCACTGCTATCACTGATCACTGTCTCTGTCTCTGTCATGGTATTATGTGTGTGTTAACTAAATTAGACAGAGATGGAGAGAGAGAGTGGTTAAATGAGGTGAAGAGAGAGAAGGGTTAATGTTCCCATCCTCCACTTTACAAAACACATTTGCAAACTACAGGTTATTTATAAGTTCCAGTTATAGTTTTTGTCGTTTATTACACCAGCTTTGGTGTGTTTGAATGAAAAGTTGACATGAAACCGGTTCACTTTCCTCATAAAGTGGATCAACCAGCTGGTTGGTTCTGTTCCCGTCTCCTCTGTAAAGGATTATTAGTTGTATAGCATCTCTCCACTACGATTCAATTACATAAGACCCCTTTTTACATTTAGGGGACATTGTGCTCTCACTTCACACACATCTTCATGTGAGTAGTAGTACCCCCCCGACAGCCTTCTGGTTGTGAGATCAGAGTTGTCAGACCTGGATACACTCAGCCCTCCACTCACACAGTGATAGTGGGTCTGTATGAATGAAAGGTCCCTGCTGTTGAAGAGTGTGAATGAACTGTAGTATTCTCAATGATGGAGTCCTTCCTCTTCCTATTTCCAGCTCCAGAGTCCCACAGCAGCCCCCCCGATAGCATACAGCATGATGAATACTGTTATAACAGATTATTACAGTACCTCTAGTCCAGGGGTCAGCAACCTTTACTATCTAAAGATCAGCAACCTTTACTATCAGAAGAGACAGTTTAGGCAACAAAAGACATAAATCTGTCTGGAGCCGCAAAACATGTGATCATTGTGATGAAGGTAACTCAGTTTATAGTCTAAGTATATAGTATATAAGTGTAATGCAGTGAGGGCCAAAGAGACAATGTACTACGGAGTATTAGGGCCACATTGAGGGAAAAAACATCTGAGATTTACACAATAAAGTCAGAATATTACGAGAATAAAAGAAAATCACAAGTAAAATAACTACTTTATAATCTTATGACTTTATTCTCTAAATCTCAGATTGATTTTTTTCCCTCAATGTGGCCCTAATACTCCGTCGTACCGTCGTACCATAGACCTACAACAATGATAAATAATAATGAAAATGTAAACAAAAAACAGTTATTCATTTCCATATTTATAAATCCACAGAGAGCCACTGGAGAGGAGCTGAAGAGACGCAGGTTGCTGACCTCTGGTCTAGAGTATTGTAGTGTAGATTTTGATGAATATGCAGTCAGTGCAATTGATCCTTTTAATCATCATTTAGCTGGTCCTTATTGAAACAATGCAGATTGTGATTAAAGCTGGGTTTTGTTATATTTGTTGGGATTGTCATTACATCCCGACAGTAATCAATAAATCCAACGCTCGAACAAAAACCTGATTTTGTATCTGTGGCTGTCGCAGGTCTGTAATAAGCACTGTGCACTCAGTACGCATCACTAGAGTGTTCCACGGAGCTGCTATAGCTCGACAGCTGTGAGTAATGACAACAGCTATTTTCGTTGTTTACGTTCATTATATGATAATTTGACAAAAGTGGTCTGATTCCGCGCTGTGCGCTGAAAACTGGACAATATTTTAATTTTTAATGTCTAAAAAAGAGTGTAAACCTGGCGGAGGGGTCACCGGTAGCAACAGGAACTTTACTCTATGTGTTGCAACACAAACCAAAGCTGTTGTTGCACCTACAGTAGGGTGTTGGTTGTTTAACACAAAGTCACAGTAACTGATCTACGTAGGGGAAATAGTAAAGACGTGTGGAAACATATGGAGGACGGAACCTGCCAAAATAAAAAATGAATGAATAAATACATAAATAAATGACTCTATAAATAAATATGCCATTAAATGTAGGCATTAATTAATTGATGAAATGTGACAATTATTTTTGATTTCTGTTTTCATTTGCTTCTTTATTTATTTACCTTTGTATTAAATCCCCCTATCTATATACTCTTCTATTTAATTTCTCTTTTTGTTGAGCATTTATGCCTTTTTATTGATAGTTAGAGTTAGTATTGAAAGGGGGAGAGAGGGGATGACACACAGCAAAGGGCCACTGGTCGGATTCGAACCCTGGGCCGCTGCGCTAAGGTCTCAGACTTGGTACATGTGGTGCCTGCTCTACCAGGTGAGCTATAGTGGCACACCTTATTTGTGTGATTTTTTGAACATTTAAATTTATTTATTTATTTTTGCATTTATTTTTTATTTGTTTTAAATTTATTTATTAATTATTAAATTGTATTTATTTATTTATGCACGATTTTCCCCTTTGCATTTCCCCCCTATTTATTTCCCCAAACTTATTTATTTCTGTATTAATTTCTTTACATATTTCTTTATGCATTTCTGTGTCATAATGCAAATGAGGGGATGTCTCTGTGTTGTGGAGACTCTGCTCGAGCCTGGGTCGGTGGCGTAAGCCGGACCGCTGGGTGCTCCTACGATGAAGAGAACGGGCTCGGCGGCGTGTCCGATGTCACGGGTACCGTTGCCGCGTTTCCGGTGGCGTCGGCCTTCAGGTTCCCCGTTCTGAACGAGCTAAACCTAAACAGCTCAGCTTCAGACAGGTGATCTGCACATCTGTACCGGCGGGAGGGGCAGCACCAGCAAAGTCAAAGAAATAAAGAAGCAAATTGAAACAGCCTACCTTTATTTTGGTACATTTAATGGCATATGTATTTATTTATCGAGTCATATATTTGTTTATTTATTCAGTTTTTGATTTTGGTGGGTTCCGTCCTCCGTAATATGAACAGATGTGCCAACGACAACAACGACTACACCTGCGTGTTCCTTCTCGTGTGTGTTTTCGTGACAAAACATAGTTTGGAGACCTCATCAGGGATTCCTCCGGGTGAAAGATCTGGTAGTGTGTGACCCCCACCCCGCCACCCCCCACGTCTCTCCGGTCAGTCATGTGGTGTGAAAACCACAAAGACTTCAAGACTTCCGATTACAAGACAGCAAGTTGTGTGGTGTGAACAGCACAGAGATGTGATGACTTTGAAAGTGGTGTAGTGTGAACTTGGCTTTAGGGTCAAACGATGTCTAATGTTGGACACATACAGCTAGTCTCAGGCTCACCTCCAGACCAGATGGAAATCACTTTTCACACTCAGAGATACGTGGCAGAATCTGTTGAATGACTGACGGTTGTACACGGTTCCACAGCTAGTATCCATGTAGCCGGTACACCTGGTAGACCGGAGATAAAGCTCCTGTGATGGGGAACCGGTCTCATGAACCCGGACACATTTACTGTACAGAGGTGAACCAGGCATGAAGCAAATTATTGCATTGAATTTCGCAAGTGAATATATAATGGTGGGAGTAAACATCCATCTGTCTTGTGTATTTGCAAATTTGCATATTTTGTGACCAAAAACGTCCAAGAAGTACATTTGTAAAATGAGATTTTGTTCTGCTGAAATTCAACATAGTATGATTTAGATTCTCCTAGTAGCTACCAAGCAAAGAGAAACCGGAGTGGACGTTGCATTAAGGCCTCAGCATGCTTAGAACAAGCAATCATCAAACAGTGTCCTCCTTTACCAAGGTCAAAATCTGACAATCATGCACACTTTATGCAACGATCGGCCAGCTGCACAGACGTGTTACGGACGGTGCTAGGGAGAGACGAGCCGGTCGCTGTGATTACTCTGAGCAGCGTGCACAGGAAGGAATTACAATATAATAAGTGTCTGGTTAAGTTAGTTAAAAATACAAATGTGTTAAAGGGACTGTATGTAGGTTTTTACGCATCGTTTGTTTTATTGCCGATGTGTGAACAGGTTGTAACTTAACCTAAAAAATGAGACTTTTTACGACTTTCTGAATTTCTTCTTCTCTCAGCCTGTAGACTTTTAGAAATAGAGTCCGCTAACGCTAACAAACAACCAGCCACCGCAACTCAGACTCCAACACAAACTCCATGGAAGCACAAAGTTATATCTAGTGAAGCCCGTCTTGCAAAACAGGCGTGTGACTGGCGTTGTGGGAAAACTAGGATGAACATCGGCCGGTCCTTCGATTCATGGAGGGACCTTCGTTTGGTTTTAGGGATCAAAACGGACCCCGAGCTGGTAAACTTCCTCATGGACAGGTAAACTAACGTTACTGCCAAGCAGGTGAAATAGTGATATTTTGGTTTTAGCTGGCTGATGTTGCTAACTTTAATCAACATGATGCTTGTCAATCACGTTCAGTCTCGTGTGTGTCGTCTCACTGTCTGGACCGATCGCTCGCTCGCGTTTACGTAGTACGAGCACAAGCGTGTACAACAGGACGCTGACTGTCGTTGACTTAACAGCCAAAGGTATAACTGTTAACAAACAATATCTGATTCTTACATAGAGCCCCTTTAAGGTCGTTCCTCCACGACTTATTTTGGACTTTACAGTTGTGACAAATTGCGAGCTTTATGTTGTATGTGTTATGAACTTCCACACTGACGACATGTCGTGTATGTGTGGCGGCGTCAAGTTATTGTGCGACACATTTGTGTAAATATGACCAGCAAAATGATATGACACTGATAGGCGGGTAACCGGTCACGGCCGATCGCTGAAAACCATCCGGTTTCAATCTGCGGCAGATCGATCGGTGCATCTCTACTTTGGTATGATACCAGCCTAAATATTTCAATACCAATACTTAGAGGTGTAATGATACGTTTTTTTACAACGATACGATACCATTGCCATGGTTCCGATACGATTCAAGGAGGATATTTGGCTCATCTAGAGCGATATGATACGATTCAATGCACGCAGCGCACGGGGAAAGAGCCTCTTAATCAAGATCAGTTCACGTCTCTCCACCTCCACATGTCACACTGCTGCTCAGAGAAGGTGCAGTCCTCCTCGCAGAGATAGAAGTGCGAGCAGTTACTGTAAGCCATTTTCTTGAAGTTGCCTGTTAGCGAAATGCTCTGAGTTGAGTGTAAGTTCCCTCTGGTGAGCAGCGACGCAGTGGTTATGTCTAGGGCTTTTATTGTGAAAGGTAAGAAGGGAAAGAGCGAAGCTGTAACACGCTGCCGCCGCGACACTGACGAGGTGGGAGCAATAAAGAGGTCCAGACTGTTATTATATTATTACATTCATAAGTATAGGTGCAGCTCATAATAATAATAATAATAATAATATCACATCAATGCAACTTTTTGAAATCTGTAGTACCTTTTGGAGTTGTCTTTAGTCGTGCTGCGGTAGTCGGTGTTACACGGTGTTCGGGCATACACTGATTGCATTACTTACACACCGCCCCCCCGCTGTTGTTCTGCTTTTTATTTTATAGAAATAAAACCCATTTAGTTCATCTTTGTGTATCAGCAACGTGTTATCAATAGATAGTCAGACAACGGACGCTGCTAACTGAAAGTGAAAGCGTCGGCTCCGTACGGAGTCTCGGCAGCAGAGTAGCAGGAGTCAGATTTCACACACACACACACACACACACACACACACACACACACACAGGACGAGATAGAGTTGACAGACGATGGCGGAGGATTTGGTGTCAAAGCGAAAAAGCAAAAGTGCCTATTTGGCAATATTTCAGATTCAAAACTAAACCAATGCTATAAGGGAACCGTAACGTTAATGAGGCAATCGTTGTGAGACGGGGTGTAAGAAAATATCAAGTATCGCGATATTAGTCTTGTGATACTGTATCGATTTTTAATCAATAGTTCACATGCAAAGATGAATTCAGTCAATACTTGCAAAGAGATGCACCCTCTCAGTGTATGTGTCCTCTCAAAGTCGATTACAGGGGCCGTGATAACGGTATAATAGTACAGAAAGTCGGTAGAGTGAGAGCTCTCGCTCTGCCGGCGCAGCCTCGGCTCTCGCTGCCTCAGCTGTCTGGCGCTGGACAACGGTGGCGTGCAACGGCCCGACGTGCTGCTGCACTTGGCTCATCTGGGTTTGGGCCACGGACCGCTGCACGGCACGGAGGATGTTTGCACTGTAACGTACTGCGTGCTGCGTCTCCCCTGGTTGGACTGACAGGCTTCTAGTGACACATCACCCGTCCAGAGACTGCAGCGGTTGTTAAAGGATTCTTGTTTTACTGCTTAATCTTTAGTTTAACTTAAGAAAGTAGTGATGAGTAGACAACTAGTGTAGAATAACACCACGCAGTCCTTCACTGTAGTGCTGCAGCATTGATTCGCTTCGCTTAGACCCTCCTTGCCTTGCCCCCCCCCCATCACATCAGTTTCAGGAGTCGGACCCTCCCAGTTAACCTTTCCTTCATACGATGTTTCCCTCAGGAGAGAGACCAGAGACTGGTGGGTGGACCTGGGACCCTCTAGGGGGGTCTGAGAGCATGCTCCCTGGAACATTTGTACATGTTAAAGTTGAATGCATCAATCTGGTGAACTGTGGGAGGCTACATCTAACTACTCTGTCCTCTTGTAAAGCATTTTGTGATCCAGCAGTGGTGGAATGTAACTAAATACATTTAGGCTACTTAAGTACAGGTTTGAGGTACTTGTACTTTACTTGAGTATCTCCATTTTATGTAACTTCATACTTCTACTCCACTACATCTCAGAGGGAAATATTGTACTTTTGACGTCACTACATTTATTTGACAATATGAGTTCCTAGCTACAGATTCAGATTCTTAATACAAAATATAAATCAACTAATAAACTGATGCATTATTAAATACTATATCATTATTAAGTATATAAAGTAGTTAACTCCACCTTTACCAGCTGCAACATTAAACACATTAAGGCATCAATAATTAGAATCCAGTGATTAGAATCTATAGCCACGGGGCACTCTACATAATCACTACTTTTACTTTAGGTACTTTAAGTATCTTGTTGATGCTTTTGGACTGTTACTAAAGCAGGACTTTTACTTCTAACAGAGTATTTTTACACTGTGGTAATACTTTAACTGAAGTAACAGATCAGAGTACTTCTTCCAGCACTGTGCTCTAGAAAACAGTTTAATGGTTGTATAGATGAGACGGGGGTCCGTGTTACCAGACGGGTCGGGGAGAGTTGTCAACATCGCCACAGACGGCACACTGAGGTCAGTCCGCCACGCTTGACAGTCGGGGGGGGGGGCCCGGAGGGAGAGAGGGCACAGCGAGCTCCCGGGAAGCGGCGAGGTCCGGGTTAGGGCTGCTGTAAAGCTCACGGCCGGAGCTGCAAGCCACTTTAACCCCCCCGGGCCTTTACGAGCCGATCTTGGGCCGCTGACGCTGAAGTGTAAAAATATCAGAAAAAAATATCATATCTTCTGCTTTAATTTTTGCTTTTATGTTGCAGCAGGTAAAGGTGGAGCTAACTACTTTATATACTTAATAATGATAGTTAAATAATCAAGTAAAGTACCTCAAACTTGTACTTAAGTACAGTACTTGAGTAGCCTAAATGTACTTAGTTACATTCCACCACTAGTAGATCACAAAACCGTTTACAAGAGGACAAAGTGTTTTAGATGTAGCCTCTTCATTTGGCTCTCAAAGTGCACCAGATTGATGCATTCAACTTTAAAATACAAAATTGTCTGCAATTTGTCTTTTTATTTTATTTTTTGCCTAAAATGTCTCTTCTGATAGTAAAGCTTGCTGACCGCTGGACCCTCTAGACCACAATATTACAGACTCCTGTGGGAAACCCCGCTGTATAAAAGGAATCAGATCAGGATCAGGGCCAAAACAAACTTGATTGGGACACCCCTGACTAATAGGTTAGTTTAATTCTTAAGTGCTTCTTTTTGTATCCATATGCAGATGATTATTATTATGTGGGAATTGCATAATGATTTTTATGAAACTTGAAGAGTGGTGTTTTGATGTGTAAGCGATCTGAAGACCTGCTGTGTCACATTCTCTCCGAGTCTGTGTTCATCACTTTGTGCCTGAGAAGAGAGAAATCTGCATAATCAGCTCTTAATTAGAAAGCCCCATATTGCAGTGGGTTGTGGGTAATACCTGTAAATTGGCACTAATTGATGCCTGTGATTTTTTTTTTTAATGAATGCATAAAGCAGGAAGTGGTGTGCGTCTGTCTCGCGGTCCGACTGAAGCGTAGTAGAGAGCGCCACGTGAAGACAGACAGACAGGCTTGTTTGCTTCATAGATGAAATGGCGGTTAATATGTAAAACCTACGAGTTGAAACGCAACGAGAACATCGGTGCATGTTGAAGGAAAGACATCCGACTGCTGTGTCAGTATTCTCCGAGTCGTTGTCGGAGTCGGTTGTAGAGATGTCCCGGCAGCAGCAGTCGGTGGCGGTGCAGCTGTGGCTGATCCAGCCGGTGAATAAGCAGTGTGTGCAGATCATTGCTGCATTGCTGTGCTGCGTTTAGCCAGGTGCTGCACAAGGTCACCACTCAACTGGTCTGAATGCAATCGTCCCGATGCTGACTGTACACGGCCGGAGTCAGAGCAGTCCTGCAGTGGACAATCTCTTCATGAAGACTCTGAATAACTACTAGAATACTAAGAAACACCTGTTAGTATACAGACGATGCACAGTGGAGATTCCTCTGATCTGCTGAGTGAAGTCAGACATGTAGCACTAATAGCTGAGAGATTGAAGTATACTGTCGATTGTTGTGGCTCCCCTGATCAATATCAGCTCAATTCTTACAGTTACAAAGTTACTAATTTGTGCACCAGTTATGAATGCTGCATAGAAGATGTATAGATGTTTACAGCATATGCTTGTATATAAATATTAGAGATCTAAATTCTGTTTTCTCAGAAAAAAACATTCCAAGAAGTTTGAACATGTGTTTCTAGTATATTTCTCTCTTATTGGTATAAAGTGCCTCAGGTGTTCCACAGTACACGTGTGACATGATGTAAACGTTTGCTGCACTTATCGCTCATTCTTGTAGGTTGAAGATCTACGTTTTGCTTTTTACCGGTTTATTAGTTCTGCATGTTGAACCTGGATACTTTCTATCGCTTTCTAATACTCTTCCTGCTTTGTGCTGGAGCTTTTGATCATATCACATGATCTTCTTCAGCACATGGAGTTGCCCAGTTGTTTTCTGTTTTACAAAATGCACGATCAATCGATCATCTGAGTTGTTGTCAATGAATTTTCTGTCAGTCAACTTTATCAATTAATCAAGAACTACTATTTCAGCACTAATCTGCATTTTGAAATGACGAGAGATCGAGTCATGATGTGGCTCAGCCTGTTGCAGGGGGGCTAACAATCACTTCTGTATCTTAAAAATAATACATCACCTTTATTTCTGTTGGAGCTGCAAGTCCAGGTATATTGTGCAAGTCCAGGTATACTGTGCAAGTCCAGGTATATTGTCTTTGTAACGTATAAAAGTGGGTGGGGGGTTTAGATTTGGATGGTCGGGAGGACACCCCTAGAAGAAGTTTTGATACTACTTGGTGCGGGGTTATTTAACCAGCATCCAACAATGATGAATTAGCTCCTGAAATCCCCAGAATGCAGTGCGATGTGAGTATCAGGGCTTCGTTAGGCTGGTCTGACTCTGCTGAGGAGGGCTGTGTTGATTGTCTCTGCTGTGTGTTGACACTCCTCCTCCTGACTGCCACATTCAGCCCCATTTTAAGATGTCTGTGCTACCCCTCTCTCTCTCTCTCTCTCTCT